>NETT01000248.1:901-34454 GCA_003449175.1 Ceratocystis smalleyi
AATACAAGTCAACTGGCCGTCGTTCTTCTTCGCTTTCTCCTTCTTTTCTATCCCTTTCTTGCTGGCTGTACGCTTCGCGTTGCACACATCCGACAAACTGCCGACCTTTCTCGTTCCTCCCCCCCGGGCTTTCCCTGCTCTTATCTGACCTCTCTATTCGTCAATTAACGGACCATCTTTTCCTTCTTGCATAATCACTGTCCGCGCATCATCACTGTTCTGTCTCTTTTGGCTCTGCATCGCCACTGCGTTATTTGTCCTACCTCAATTCTTATTCAATTTAAATACTCTTCCGTCAGGTTGGCGGCTTTCACTCTGGCAGCCATTACCATCGCCAACTCCCGCCTCGACCCCGGCTTCTGGGTCTACAGCGGAGTCAACAAGAAGCCTCCATAAGGTCGCTCGCTACATCATTGTATCGATCTTCCACTGCGTCTTTTTTTGCGCGCGCACGAGAAGGGCGTTCTCTCTCTACCCGCCCATCTCACTATGGCTGCTTGTTTCTAAGCAATTGTAGTGTCTTGTTGCGGTCTTTTTGATCTTGTTAACATCTTTCCTTCAACTCTCGCCAGTGAGTTTTATCTCTCGTCAAAAATCCGGGCCGCATTTCTAGATAGCGGCGCTCCTATTTTCCCCTTCTAGTGGTCTTGGCTCTTTGTCCCGGCATCTCTGCTCCCCTTTTGTCTAGCTAGCGCCTCAACAGCTTTGCCTACATCCCTACGCCGCCATGTCCGACCCCGAAGACACCTACGACAATACCCTCTCTGTTCCTATGTTGGAGCTGGACGACCACCGCCGCTTGTCCCCTGTTCCACACCGTTCGAACGAGCGCTCCCGTCGAGGGACTTTTGATACTCTGTATGGCTCTCGCAATCTTGAGCTCGAAGCCCAGGCCGAGCATCCCGCCAATAACATACACGTTCGCGATTTCACCGAGGATGCCGTCAGCGACAGTGAGGATGATGGTCCTGCTGGCCGTCTATCTCCCTCTCGTCGCAGCCGTCGTATGACTGCCGGCTCGTCTCAGACACATTCGCCCCCCAATTCTGTCAAGGCCTTTGCTCAGGCTCGGCGCCGGGAACGTGAAATGTCTTTTTCTGATCCTTCTCGCCCTCGCTATGACGATGACGATCGCCGAAGCCGGGGCAGCTCTGTTGAAGCTCGCAGCTATCGTAGCCGGCCCCGTACTATCGATGATCGTGCCAGCGTCGCTAGTGTGCAGACTGCAGAGGAAGACGTCTGCTTCCCTGTACAGAACAAGGACCAGCTAAACATCGACTTTGACTACCTGGAGGAATTCATCAGCAACCAGCGCCAGGCACAAGAGGCTGCTATGGACAATGAGACTGTTGGTCTTTTGCACCACAACACTTCACAGACGACTGCCGGTGTCTCTGTGCCGAATGACACTGCGATTCATCCCTTGGACTCCTGTGACGGCGATGTTAAGGCTGGGACTGAGGCCGACTCTCCTGATGTTGGAGATGGCAATGCGAGAACCGACACCCGCACCCCTGTGCCTCCTCCTACCGACAACACCCGCATTAGCTTCTTCTCCTCCAACTGGGAATCCACTATCCATGCCCCCGAGCTGTGTGATCTGCTCATCCCGGGTGAAGACATCCGTGGTCTATTTGCGATCCCTCCCGAGCAGCCGGATGGCGTATGGTGGCTTAACGTCAACAGTCCTAGCCCTGACGAAATCAACGCCATTTGCAAGGCGTTTGGCGTGCACCCTCTGACTCATGAAGATATCGCTACCCAGGAATCTCGCGAGAAGATTGAGCTGTTCCCGGCCTACTACTTTGTCTGCTTCCGCTCTTTCAATGCAGTGACAGACGAGGAAGGTATCCAGGAATATGAGCCGCTGCATATATATGCTATTGTGTTCCGCGAGGGCACTTTAAGCTTCAGTTTCTCCCCCAATCAACACGCTTCGCACGTCAGACGTCGCATTGCGCTTCTGAAGGACTTTGTCTCTCTTAGCAGTGACTGGATCTGCTATGCCCTCATTGACGATATTGTTGACAGCTTTGCCCCTGTTATTAAAAAGCTTGAGCGTGTGGTTGACGGTATTGAAGATTCCGTCTTTATCATCCACGATGAGGACTCGAACGAGTTTCTCAAGTCAGTTGTCACTACTAGGCGGAACGTGACGTCACTGATTCGCCTTCTTGGCGGCAAGGCAGATGTTCTTAGAGGCTTCACCAAGCGCTGCAACGAAAACTACAAGGTCACGCCTCGCATGGACATTGGCCTGTACTTGGGTGACATCCAAGACCACGTAGTGACCATGGTTGGCAACCTAACACACTTCGAAAAGATGCTTTCTCGCGTTCATCATTCGTATCTAACCCAGCTTACTGTCAACAGCATCTCTCAGGGAACGGCCACGAATGAAGCTCTAAGCAAGATCACATTCCTTGCATCTATTCTAGTGCCCCTCAACCTGGTTAGTGGGTTGTTTGGCATGAACGTACAGGTTCCTTGGAGGGACACAGCCAGCTATGGGCCTTTCTTTGGAATCATGGGCTTCATGGTGATCATTTCAATAATCATGGTGTACATTGCTAAGCGTCTGCGGTACATTTAGACTCGGGGAAAACATGAGTGTTTGGTTTTTTGTTTTATTGACGGCTATATTTCCATTGTTTCGTATATTTTTGTTGCCGTGCTCGATGGCCAGAGAGAGCTTGGGGGACCATGGCGTGCGGCTTTCTGTTCTGCTGGCGCTTTTGCATTGTGGTAAATTCTTTTTTTTTTTTTTTTCCACTTGTTTCTCTGCCTTGCACGCAGAGTTTCCCTTGGTAGATATTTTCAGGAGAATGTGTTGGATGAATAGAAGACTGAATCGTGGAATTAAAATTTTGAAGTATACGGCGCCTTATCCCACCCACACTTGTCTAGATGGCGCAAATGTCCAGCGCCTAAACTCCTGCGAATGTTGTTGCTGACTCAGCAAAGCTGCATTAGACTACCTCGCGAAATTTTCGAAGCAAGTACGCTCACCACCCGATTTTATCACCAGCTTAGCACCTCGAGCCGTTCTTCTTTCATCACACCACGCCTTCTCTCTCTTTTTTTTCTCCCTGCCTTTCTTTCAGGTTGGAGCTTCTCTGTCATAATGGCTGCTAAAATCGATAATGCTGACCTGTCGAAGCTGAACGACAAGGACAAGGAGGAGCTCCGTCACTTCCTTGAGGGCGAGAGCCAGCGCTCGCACATCCAGACTAGTAAGTATGCACTTGCTTCCTGTGTAGCAGTGCTTGTACCTCCTCCGTCGCTTTGCTTGGATAGCCACAATGCCAAGGCAGATGATCTACAACAACATCAAGTCTTAGCAGGCCGCTAACGCACTGTATAGCCACTCATACCCTGACCGAGATGTGCTGGAAGAAGTGTATCAGCGGCCCCATCAAGAGCCAGAGTCTTGACCGCGCCGAGGAGACGTGCATGACCAACTGTGTCCAGCGCTTCCTTGACATCAACTTCCTTACGATGAAGCATCTGGAGAGCATGCGCAAGTAGAACAAGAACAACCCCCGTTTCTATCGCTTGTTTAGTCAGCCGCAGCATTTCGTTTCGATCGCAGGAAAGGCGGCGTCAGACTCTCCTTTTGCACAATCATAGGCATGTTGACGGCACGGCTGAGCCAACGCAGCTACTACTGCTTCGCTTCAGTGTACGATTTGGGAGTTGATATGAAGAGAGAAAAACAACCCCCCCNAAAAAAAAAAAAAAAAAAAAAAAAAAAGAAATCTCTTTAAAGACACGACGAGCAGAGATACCAAAAGCCCGAGACAGCTGTGTTCGGGCTGTGTAATTATTCTTGTACCAACAATATACACTTCATTTCGCTTCCACACACAATAGCAACACCGATACACAACAACAAGAGGCTACGTGCTACAATGGCTTTAGTAAGGGTAGATTTCGAATTTGTAGGTCAATCACACAACACAAAACATGAAATTGACCAAATGAAATAAGAAAAGCCCAAACTCCATTGCCCTGTTACTCATACCAAAAGGTATAAGCCTTCTATGAATAAAAAAAGTTGCTTCAGAACGCCTTGTATTTTTGATTCCGCAGTCATGGCCCGTATGAAATGAAAAAAAAAAAAAAGTCCCGGTTCCAAGAACAAAAGATTTATCTGTTGTTTTTCGTATTGCCATGTTTTCCACATACACCCCTAGTTTTAACTAGCCATTGCTTTAAACGAGGGCCAGCTTGGTGGCTGCAATGTCAAGAGCATCGACATCAGGAGTCAGGCGGGCGTACGCCTTCTTGGAGCCATCGGGGCTATTAAGTGCAAGTTAGCGCGAGTCTTTAGCGTACCACAGTAGGCAGACATGTCCATAACTTACCGGATCAGGGTGTTGATCTTGACGGTGTCAATGTCGTACAGCTTCTTCAGGGCCTGCTTGATCTGGGCCTTGTTGGCCTTGATGTCGACGATGAAGACCAGAGTGTTGTTCTCCTCAATCTTCTTCATGGCAGACTCAGTGTTCAGGGGGTGAACAACAATCTTGTGCTCATCCAGACGGACATCGTGAGGGATCGACTTGCGGGGGTACTTGGGAGCACGAGACACCTCCAGGGTCTTGGGGCGGTGGAAGATGGTGGTGTGGCGGACCTTCTTGACCTTGTGCGAGTTAACCTGTAGGGCAGTCAGTATCCGCAATTGTCGGCAAAGGCAGTGTTAGGCAATTCTAGCGACTTACACCCTTAAGGGCGGCCTTGGCGGCGGCGTTGGCCTGCTTGGTGCCCTTGGCAGCTGTATTCAGAAAAAAAAGCATCAGCAATCGCCCTTTTTATCGACAAAGAACTCGCAAAGTCTGCTGCTGCATGATGCTTTGGGAGGCTGCGTCTAGCAAGCGAGTGAGTGCTAGCCACTCATCATCGCTACTCTCCGTGAAGCCATGTCCTCCCAGACATATAGTGATCATTTCAGATTCGGCATATATCGGTCGGTTTAGCTTTGTGGAGTTCGACGGTGAGTGGTATTGTAATTTTGTTGGTGTCGAGAGGTCGACAGCATTTGTCGAGGCATCACGTACCCTTCTTAGAATCCTTGGGGGCCATTATGTCGATGTCGTTTGTCGTCGTTGGCAAAACTGGTTGGTTGGGAAAGGATCGATAGCGAAAGTTTCAAAAGGTTTTCCAAGTTCAATATTGATTTTGTGCTACACAAATTCCGTTCATTTTCGCACAAGTTTGGTGGGCATCAAAGTGGGGCTTCTATTTAGGGCTCTATCATTTGATAGCAGTGCTGTCTGGTCACGTGTAGATATGCAAGGCTAAATCAGAGATATGATAACAGTGCTGGTCTTATCGATAACGAAGGCCCAGTAAAAAGTTACCCGTCATCATGCTCACATCAACGATCCCAAAGTCGCCTGTACAAGTAATAGATTCACCATATCGACATGGCTATTAGGCCCTTTGTCATATAAGCTTCAGTTTCCTCATAACTCCACATATGCCATGGCCAAATCCAAAAAGGTTCGGCTCAGCGCTGGCCGGCCGCCAGTCCTCAAACCGCTCACTGCTTCCATCACACGCAAGGCATCAAGAACAGTCATCAACAGACATCACCAACTTGAGAAAGCGCGGGCTCTAGCCGCAAAACAGGGCGATAAAGCCAGGGCAGCTGAAATTGCAGCTGAAATTGAAGCTCTGGGCGGCTTGGACCAATACCAAAAAGCTAGCCTACAGGGCCAGAGAAAAGACCGGGGCGGTGATTCATCGGCGGTTCTTCTAGAATGGCTTGGCTTGAATAAGAAAGCAACCAAACTACAAAGGGCTCCGCAACTTCGTATGCTTGAGGTCGGGGCATTGAGCACCAAGAATGCATGCTCATTAAGCGGGTGTTTTGATATGGTGTGTATTGACTTGAACAGCCAAGAGCCGGGAATCACGCAGCAAGATTTCATGGAGCGGCCACTCCCAAGTTCAAATGCCGACCGCTTCGACGTACTCTCGCTAAGTCTCGTCGTCAATTTTGTTCCTGATGCTGCGGTTCGAGGTAACATGCTAAGACGAGTGCTTTCGTTCCTACGCCAGCCATCTATCGACTGTGAAGCATCACTCAAAGGCATGTTGCCGGCTCTCTTTCTTGTTCTACCTCGCAGCTGTGTTGATAACTCGCGATATTTTACCAGCGAGCGTTTGGCCGAGATCATGACATCCCTCGGATTCTCTATACTTCGCGAGAAGAAAACAAACAAGCTTATCTATCAGCTCTGGCAGCGAGCTTCTCTCGCTTCTCGCCCCAGCGCTGTCTTTTTGAAGCAAGAGCTGAACCCCGGGGTAACCCGAAACAACTTCTCTATTGTCCTAAACAAGCCCCAGGACGCGTAACTGTTTAGTTGTGTATCCTATCTGTCTTGTATAGTTATTTTTGTTGGTCTTCGCCTGTTCGCATAGCTTGCTTTTCTTTTCCTTGATATACCCTTGTGGTGGCGTTGGGCTAGTCGTCTTGCACAACACCCCCTCTTCTTTTTCTTTTTTTTTCTTTTTTTCTTTCAGATATCACCAATACAAAGATTCACTTACCATTCATTGTTTCAGTTCAGCGCTTCGACCACATAGCCGCTAGACCCCTTTCGAGGGCGCCTCATCAACTCCAAGTCGCCGGTGCAACACTCTGCTTTAATGTTGGAGATTACATCAAGTCAACAGACACACAAACTTCCAAACGCTCAGCAAGGTGGCACAGACCCATGAGCACCTGACTCAAGGTCAACCTTTCTCTACCAGTGCTATTGCATGAAAGGACCTCCACTACCTGACTCTCTAAAATCGCTCCTCAAATCAGAAGCACTCCAAGCTTCCATATAGGCTGTGCCCAAGACCCCCTAGTGGCAAACCTAACGTATCACTTCGGGATTGGCCCTCTCCCGTGTACTATGCACGGCACATGGACCGCTACAGATACTTCATGCAGTGCGTTGTTAAGCCAGCGTTATATGGCTGGCTGCACTACACAGAATAGGGTAAGTTGGAGATTCCTGCAGTTACACTCTCTTATCAGTAATACGTACAAAAGCGGAATGCACATTTGCGTAGGCCCATATTGTGCGTTGATCTAGCATTCAGCGACGTGGCATATAGGAGTTTGTCTTCCAACCAAATCAAAGCCTGGTGCCTACTTTACATGGCGGTATTGGCAAGGAACCAGTAGTTAGATCCCGTTAGTAACTATAACCGCCAACAGCCAAAGCTGCTGCAGAGCATGAGCATTTTGCTTGTCTTGGCTCCTGTATTTTCCAGTCAGTATCCGTAGGTAGATGCAGGCTCATCGCGCTATTAATATTGGCAAGCAGTCCTAAGAGCGTCTAGCCATCCCAACAGCTTCAGTCCTAGGCCTAGCTCCAACGCCGGACTATATTTGGAGCAAAAGAGCCACGCACAAGTGTATAAGTATATCATCCACAAGCGGGCGTCTCGCTGTGACCTAAGCCCCCATCCAAGGAAGCCTTGTGTTGGTCACAAGAAACCCGCAGCCATGCACGCATGCATGTATACGTGCATACACATACGTACACATGATTTTAGGTTGCATCATTCTTTGGGGGTTTCACTGCGCTTTCCATCAGGCTCCAACTTCGATGGCAAAGAAAATGAAATAGAGGATTCTAACAGGCCATGTGATATCCAATTAAGCCCTGTACCTTCATTGTACATTTGGTGCAGGGTAATGTTGTACTAGTATGGGAAAGAAGTGTAAGCTACATCATGTTATTTCGATGGCAGGAATATGGTTGACAGCTGATAGTAAGTATCTCACCACTTTTGCATGCAAGTACATGGGAAAATGTACTCGGGATTGCCTTGTAGGTGGCATGTTTTTGCTTTTTTTTTTGTTTCCAAAGTCGACCAAGCTCCAAGTTAAGCCGTCCATAGACAACGACGCAACGCAGCATTAGGAGAAGCTTACATGCTTGGTGAATAAGAGAATTGGAAACATGGGTTTATTTACCACGAACGATCATGGAGGCAATGATTCAAGCGGGCGCTCGCGGGCGCTCCCGAGCGCTCTCTATACTCAAGCCTTGGTAGGGCTAATACTGGAAAAGTCAAGAATTGCCTCAGCAGACAGAGCATTTTCCACAGGCAAAGGCAAGTTTCCCGGGCGTACAACAGGTAAGCTCTGCATACCAGCAGCACGCGCAGCCTCAACCTCCTTTAGATTGTCACTGAGGAATAGCCACTCAGCAGGAGCAACCTCAGAAGAGTATTTTGCCGCAATCTTTTCGTAGCTCGATTGCTCATTTTTCAGCCCCGCATTGACTGTATCAAACCAGTCGCTGATGGTGTCTGTCAAATCAGCCGGGGTAGCATTTGTATGGCCAAAGAACAGCTTCTGGGCCGGGACAGAGCCCGAGGAATAAATCATGACACGGAGGCCGCTCGCTTTCCAGCGGGCAATGGCATCGGCAACATCGGGAAACAGCGGGGCTGCAAATTCTCCTTTCTGGTAGCCCTCCTTCCAGAGGTGGCCCTGGAGACTCTTGAGATAGCTGACCTTGGCGTCACGGGCAATCAAGTCAGCGGCATGGGCCGAAAAGGTTTCTTTTGACTGCTGGTACTCGGCGGGGAACGCAATTTTGTACGGTTGAAACGCCTCGGTGTCCCAAAGTGAGTCCAGGTCTTTGGTGAGAGCGTTGAGAGCGTAGGGGAACTGCCACACAAGTTAGACAACGATTGGGCTTGAATGTGCCAGGGCGATGGGCCTTGGTTAGGTTGGGTACGTAACAAGCGGTGAGCTTTGCATGATCGGCTAGCGATGATGTGTAACTCATTGCAAGCATAGCTCCTCCAGTCCAGATATCATACCGACGAAAGGTAAGACCCGAGCCCAAGCCTAAGCCTAGACACAAGCGCCAGCCCGGAGCTTGATACTCACCAAAACATCTTTGACGAATGAAATCGGACACACGGTTCCCTCTGGATGACGTTAGACGGACGACATTCACTCCTAGGTGTGCGGCGCTAGATACAGCCTCGCATGTCGCCATTACCCACCCACGCATGCTGTTTGTTGGGGAGAAGACAGCACCAACGGCTTGTAACTGTGGCCAAGGTTAAGGCTGCGACTGTGACGGCAATGGCTCTAGGTAGCAGGAAGAAGGGCTGGTCATACCAATGTCCAAAAGAATAACCTTGACAGGTGAAACGTCAGGAGCGGGCATTTTGAAAAGCTTTCACGCCGCGAAGTTCCAGCTTCAAGATGATCTAAGAGCCAAGGCGAGTTTTAGCACTCGGTTTCGGAGCCACACGGCCTCTAGATTGAGGAAAAAGAATGCACCAGGTCAGAACAAAGAAGTGCTTGATTGCCTTGTGCGGGGCTCAGCCGTGCTGACTAGCTCGTTAGGGTTATACCCACACCCAATCTAGCCTTTCGTCCTCATGCTATCCACCATACCCGTTCGATTCCGTCATACAACGCCATACGATAAATGAGTACAACAGCCGTCTTGAAGACTTGATCAGACGAAAACAACGGAAGGGCGAGATTGAAAGCAATCTTTCGAGCCAAGTACCAGCATGGGCACCATGGAAAACATTGCAGCGAAATGCAAAAAAGGCGGTGAGACAGTTTAGTGGTTGTATTTCTGTATGTCTCAAATATGCATTGGCCTGGGACTGGGCCACTGGGACTTGCAAACTGTACTTGCTACAAAGGAGCTTGGGTATCTAATGCCTTGTGCTGAGCGTATACAGTACCACCCGCCCGTCCACGTACACACGGTTTCGCAGTATTATGAGGGACCCAATTAAAACCAGAGAAGCCTAGACGTCTTACAAAAGTAAGACGGGAGGACATGTACCAAACACCATTGGGCGGTTACTATCCATACTATAGTATAACTGCCAGTACGTAGAATACAGACGAATGCCGCAGAAACAGGGCTGCCCATAAGCCCCATTGTCTCTGTAAGCAACTGGCACCTGCCGTTATGGTGGGAGCCCGGAGGGCCGCCGCCCGAGTTTATCAGAAAACTCCATCCGTCCCACTCATAAAAGTGCGGCAGCGTCTGCCATGGCAATCAGGAGAATCAGATGCCTTATTCGTTAGTGCATAGCATCACATAAAATTGCCAGGCGAAGACCGTGGACGCAGATCCACCCTACTGTCTCCAAAAAGTTATATCGGCTCCGACGTGATTGCCAACTGAAACGAACTCCCTTATGCCCCAGCGTCGATTACGCCAGCTCCCCAGTAGGCTCGTAGGTATGCTTACAGGTAGATTCCAGTATTAAGTATACGGTACATTGTACCCTTGAACGACAATTCAGCTGATAATCTGTTGGAGAAGGGCTTTTAGGACACTTGGAGACCAAAACTAGGAGCTGTGTTAGGCTTTAACCAGTGGATTTTCTCCCTGAGACCGGGACTATCATCTAACTGGTTTGACAAAAGCACCTTCCCTAGTCCTAGTGACTTGTTTTGGCCAAAGATAAAACCATGCCTCTCAGATCAATGCACGGGAAGAGTTGCAATGGATGCTGTAATGGATGGGACACCAGTCACAGCGAAACAAGACGTACAATGCAAAGAGCAAGAGGCGGTGAAAGAAAAGGATATGGAAATTTCAAGCATAAAGCACGCAAGAAGAAGAAAACGAGAAGGGAATACTAACAGCCTAGACAGGCACTAATAGCCATATTCATATGATAAGAAACAACATACAGAACAAACAAGCTAAGAGGAAAGATGTGTAGGCGATAGCCAAAGGTGCTTGCTTAGCTACGCCTGCTCCTACAGAACAACAAAGCATTCCATGTACTGCGAAAGATAGCAGTTATGGCTGCGACTAGCCTCGCGGTGTCTCAAGAGCCCCTTTTACTCTGCATATGTGTCAGAATTAAAAGGCAATCGTTGGCGTTAGTGGTATTTCGGGCTTCGTTCAAGACCGATAAAACTCGAGACAATGTATGAGCTTACGCAGCCGGAAATGGCAGCCGCCCATGACAGTATTACGCCGTGATATCCCGACAACCAGGACTTTCGCCCTTCCATTCCTCACCGTGTGTATATCTGTATGTTGAATAGCAAGGAAAGAGCCCCCATTGACGGACGGTCTAGGCCCAAGACGATAGCAACCAGAAATGGCCGTGTTGATAAAGCTTCTTTTGCCTCCTCTCGCTAAGCCTAGCTAGGCTGTGTTGTGCTGTGCACAATGATGTATACAAAGATACAGAGGTACAGAGGTACAGAGGTACAGAGGTACAGAGGTACAAAGGTTCAAGATACAAAGCTACAAGATACAAAGCTACAAGATACAAAGGTTCAAGATACAAAGCTACAAGATACAAAGCTACAAGATACAAAGCTACAAGATACAAAGCTACAAGATACAAAGCTACAAGATACAAAGCCGCGTCAACAGATTGGGTAAAAACGCATGTTTACACATGATAAGCCCAGCAAGCAAAAGAGCCCATGGCTACTGACGATGGAAGCTAGCGCTCGAAAAGGAACCACAAGACAGCTCGATTTTCAGCCCCAAATAACAGCTTCCTCTGTAAACTTGGAGCTAGCAAGGGCCCAACTAGGCGGCCATGTGGCCAAGAAGGAGACGAGCGAAAAAAAGGCTCAATGGAATGATGAAATCGGCTCCACAGTTCGAATAACAGCGAAATATGACGATGCCATGCATACCCAACTGCATGTAGCAACTATCGCGGATGCAGATAGTGGACTGGGGAGTTTTGTCACGTCCGGCCGGAAGCCGGCCTCAAGCCCTTCTCCTACAAGAACAATGGATAGCTGTACCGCCCTATAGACTGTTAATTCGCAGGAAAGTGCGGCAGACCAAAAATAAAAAGTGGGGAGTAAAACATGCCTTGTCTCAGAAAGTGGAGGCAGCAGCTACCAAAGAAAGCTCCGTCTTCAAGTCTTTATCACCTTTGACGAAGCCAGTGGCCCTCTGCCTCTGGCCCTGTCACTTGCCTGCAGAAAGGCGCCAAGTATAACGCGTCCTGCACTGCACTGCAGTTCTAGCATCTACGTGTATACACAGTGCAACACCCCATATGTGCATGGCCCTGACCTGCACATCGCTGCACTGTATACATCACATGACGCCCACGCAGCATAGCCATTATCTACTTGCATTCCTACCAAAAGGTCTAGAAGTCACCAAGGGCCGTGACTATGACTTCATTAATCCAATGCTGGCATCATATCCTCGCCAGAATCACATTATGAGCACTGAGAAGGAAAGGAATAGTGTGTTTGACCCCCCCCCCTCCCTTGTTTCCTCCACGCGTGTTTTCTATTGACCGGCAAGCACCTCCCCTGGATCGTGACTCGAGTGAAGATATCAAGGGTGATTACCGCAGTCGGTTTTTGTAGGTCTTCATCCAAACAGAGATGTCACGTACACAGTATGGGCTTCGGCAACACCTATTGCAGATCTATTACGTAGTGGCAACCAGAGGGCCAAGAAGCAAGGGTCACAGTTGGCAAACATTCTTGATTTCGGTAGATTAGAACACGGGGAAGGATTTACAGGCTATTGCGTCAAGGAGGCGGATAAGAACAGGACACAGACAGAAGCACATGCAAAGATATCAGCAGTTCAGCAAAAGGTGGCTTTTAAACTCTGGTTCAATGTGACTCTTTGATTTCCACATTACCTTCATATCTAGCCATTTATGGTAAAGATGAGTCGGCATGTTGTAAGGGGCCGCGTGAGAAATTGGAGGTGGGGTTTCAGATCCAAAGGAAAAAAAGAGAAGAAAAAAAGCAGAATCATAGCAGACACTGAGTGAGGGTTTCCTGTACCTGGCGGTAGGTGGTAGCACTTGTCCTGGTGGTGGTAACTATTTCGAGACTCCCTAGAGCAAGCTACTCCTCAGTCACTTGTCAAACGCCTACTTCAATGCTATTCCGGGGAACACAAGCCTTGTCTCAGAAGAAAGGGAGGAATATCTCGCGTGAGAAAGGACGTACAGTTCTCAGTCTAGTTCGTGTTTTGGCTGATGACTCTCTCACCAACAGCAAATCCGGATATTGAGTTTTTGATCTCTTGCTGCTTGGCTGTTTCTAACAGAGAAAGTCCGCGCTCCGAATTCGAATTTGTGCAATATTGAGCGTGGATAGGCGCTGGGTGGAAGGTCTGGACGGCATTTGCAATCAGCAAGAAACAACCCCCATGAAAACTATAGGCCCTTTGAGGACGGTCTTGCTTCTTTGCGGGCGCTTTGACAACTTGCGCCCCCTCTCTCTTGATAAGGATATGAACGAAAAATCAAGGATCAAATCTATATTACCCGCAGATCCGATGGTAACCAATGATTATGAGTAGAGAAAACCACGACCAATGGAACGCCACAACTTGCTTGTGCGATACGGTGCAAGCTCTTGCTGATGTCTCTTTCTTGTGTGCAGCTTGACTTTTAACATGGATGAGAAAATCAAGACAGGGAAAAAAAACGAGCGCCTGTTTTCTGGGGGTCCGTGAATTAACACAATAGATAGTAATGATAATAAAATTAAGGCAGCTCGAAAACTGCCGATAGTTGAAGAGTAGTCTTACTTGCGTCGTTTGATCCTGCAGACGTTAAATGTATTCATATCACCCCAATTGAAGAATAGCAGGCAAGAAAGGGAAGAAAATACAAGGAAAATAAGCCCCAATGCGATGCTGCTACGCATATGTTCGGAGAAGAGCGGTCGGCCGGCAGCAGCTGGCAGACTCTGGGGGAACAGAGCCAAATTGCGGTCTGTACACCAGACGAACCACCCCCTTTTCGACTTGGCGAGTCTCTTATCAGCCAGCTAGCAAGACTTGCCAGCAACAAAGTGTAGGGTAAACAATACTCACATATTCCACAGCCTTCGAACCGCTTCTTCTGATCCGTGCTTTTCCCTTGTTTTGTAGCTTTGTTGCCTAAACATTTCCTTCCACTTAATGGTACATGTATGACTCCCCTGGCCCATGGTAAAACCTTCGAATCCGCATCACACTCCACTGCAATAATACTTTTCATGCAAGTACCTCTACCATTCAGGAGAGCCTGTCTAGTGACTTGTTCAATATGTACTGGTGCTTCCTATCATCGATGCGGCATGTGTCAAGCGAGCCCGAACAATTGACTCAACTCGTAACGACCCCAGGGTCTATTGCGTATGCAGATGGCGATATCTATATCCAAATGAGGCCTGGTTCTTCCCAGACACAGTGATTTTCACTCGCAATAACAGGGCAGCCCGAAGAGGCACTCGCGATGAAGATTACCTTCATCGAGTTTAATTACCAACCTTTCCTCTCTTTATCCGTAAACTTTGAGCCGATACCATCCGGAAACCCCATAGCATAACTGGTGCGAAATGGGGACATTGCCGTGTAGAGCTCAGAGTTTAGTCAATAGTGCCCGTCTACCAACAACTGGATGCAATACAATCAATCTGGGTTCCAGTGCTCCAGGCTCTGAAACGGCGCTTCTGTTTGTTTCTGCCCTTCTTCAGGGGTCCCAATGCACTATAACGGCATCATCTACTGTCTTGCTGCTTCAAGCATCCGACCTTTGTTACCTTCACATAGCAAATAGTCAGCGGGCTCATAGGAATCACGCCAGCCAGTAATATAGTTGCCACATCCTCAGCCCAACAGCCAATAAACAAAGTGGCAAGAGAACAGCCCGTCCTTGTCGCAAGAGTAGGATGACTCTTTTGTCACGTAGTTATATCGCCTCCTAGTCCTGTTGGCCATATGATCTATGTGTTCTCCCTTCCTTTTTTTTCTTTGCTTTTTTTCTGGCCACGTATAATCGCAAACTTGCATGTGATAGCGAAGCATTGCATTTGCTGTTATTGTTGTTGTTGTTATTATTACTACTATCATGTTATGTGCTCCACCTTGTCGTAGTAGCAACGAGCAAGCTCCGTCGGGCCAACTAAAGGGAAAAAGAAAGCCTGGCAGAAAAGAAAGCCTGGCAGAAAAGAAAGCAGGAGGCTTTGTTTGTTATTATTCCGTGAGCTTTTTGGTTCAGCCTCCTTGCCCAGCGCTTGCGAGCAAGGGGTAGCTTTTGGCTTGTGTGGTTCGTGTATGTACATCGCATACATGTGGGTGTGGCCTCGTTGGCATGACGTTTCTGCGGGCAGGTAAAGCGAGCTATTTGTTTAGTTCTGCAACTGAGCAAGATCTACTCTCTACTCCCGATGGGTGTAGAACTCCAACAACAACAGCTCGTAGCTAGGTGTATTGAAGTACAACAAGCTTTCTCCAGATCACCGGCTCTGGGGTCAGGTGGCAAAATATGTAAATACCCTGGCTACAGCACAAAGAACTTGTCCATGACTTGTTCTACTAGTGCCCTGTCCTCGCGATCGAACTATAGCATGAAATACAACTGGTAATCTTGTCTTTATGTGGAGACGGGGATTATGCTATACAATGGACTAGCTGAAGAAAGTTTTGATGATTTGTTTTCGTCTTCTTTGGGCAGATATCAGAAATACTGACAATGGCTTATATTGGGTATACTATCGTTCTAAGGGTTACGACGGCCCAACTTGGCCCGGCCAACCCTAATGGGCAAGCAGCCAAGTGGCAGCAGACGACACTAGCGGACGCATTAAGGTGGCTAGAAAGCCAGCAGTACTAGCTAGCATGGCAGCGGATGTCCTGTCAAAAATGCCAAGGACATGTGCCTAGAGAGATAAAAAGGCATGTTGTGAAATTTCCTTTGCCCTCGACGCACAGGAATTTGAGCACCACGTCCACAGGAAGATAGGGATGGACGGGTGCTCGTTTTCTGCGGCTGCACTGATCGGGAACGGTCTTTTGTTCGTTCTTTCTTGCTACTTGCCTGTTCGACGTTTTTACTCCCTTTGTCATCGGCTTCCGTTTCATTGTTCTTGGTGCCGATTAGGTGTGCTTGTCTCCACCAAGACAAGAGTTGTACCTGCATTATTGCTTGCACGCATTTATACGTTATATTGTTCAGCCACGGAGCTTATGCTATCTTTTAGTGGGACCATGTTCATGCTGGATCAAGAGGCAGGTTAAGGCTCAAGTAAACAAGCCGCAAGACGAAGAGAGATGACCAAGAGGCGCGGCACGCATATATTATGTATTTGCTGTATATGCACAGCAAAGGCAAAGGCAAATGCAAGGAAAAAAAAGCAAGGGCAAAGACCAGGTAGGGGAAGGATGGGAATACACACAGCATAAAAGACACGGCTGGGAAAACCTCGAAGGCTGTATGGCTGACGACAGGGCCACCCGTCGCCCGCCGCCCGTCGCCCGTCACCCGTCGCCCTGTTGGTTGTTGCTTGCGATGTTTATTTTATTCGCCTTTTTTATTTACTAACTCCGACCCGGACTTTGACTTCTTTTGTTCCGCGAGTGGTGTATTTGTCTATCTTGGAGAAGGAGATTTGATGTTCATATTGGCCTGGGAGTGGGACTTGGTAGATAATAATACGCAGGTACAAAGGTAATCGCAGAAAAATATGGGCCTTCTCGAGTACCGTCTTATCGTGGAGAGAACGTCTGCCCCAATCGAGTTTTCTCTCTTCCTCGAGGATTTTGGGAAATTCCTTTTTGCTCATGAGGCCCCCGACAATGTTCACATGCATAAAGGCGTGCATTAGCGGCGTGGACAAATGTATTGGCTTGCGGCATCCAGTAAGCCCTAGCATAGTTGTCAACTTGCTGTCGCAATCGCAGAGTCGCAGTCAAGCCTGGAAGGGGCTTCCGGGGTTACTCTTTAGGAATAGGAAGAACCAGAACTTGTCCTTTTTTTTATTATTTTTTTATTCCCACAACACGCTCTTTCTAAGAATAATCGGGAGTTGGTGGTGCCACTGCTAGCATACCTAGAATTCTTTGGACGGGCACTTTTCCCTTTTTCCTTTTTCTTTCGCCGCAACTAAAAACCACGTCGAGGCCAAGTTCCATCCCATCAGCCCCAAAAAATGCCGTTTTCGTTTAGCTGAAGAAGTGCAAAACCCAGAATAGTACTGCAGTGTAGCGCAGATTTCGAGAATACGACCGCCGACAACAGTACTAGAGTCGGGTTGTGTACTTTGATTTTTCATTGCAAAATGCCATTTCCAGCCAGTTGTCAATGCAGAAGCACAAACAAAAACAAGTGAGAAAAAAACAAAAGGCAGGATACTGAACACCTGGGGCTGCCACGGGACGTCCAAGGTGCGCTGCAGTACACTGGGCAGTCTACACAGACCATTTCTTGCTTTGGCGAACTATAAAAGGTCATAGCAGGCATAAGCTGGGGAAATTTAGTGCTGGTCGAGTGAGCCAGCCCCCCTGTTTCAGCGGCCAAGCCCTGCTACTTCAGGCGAGGAACAAAGATGGAAAGGCTGCTCGTTTTTGTTGGGGTGTTGGGCTGGAGAGCGCTTGCGCTTGGCTACTAGTGGTGTTTCTATTTCTTGATCTTTATCCTTCCGTCTTCTTTTCTAGTTGCTGAGTCGCTCGCTACGTTGGTCTTCAAGCTTGGCGCAAACAAAGGAGACGTAGCCAGCTGTTGCTAATAAAAGCATGAAATCAAGTAGAAAACACCGCAATCCACAGCTTCCCATACGGCAGGGATCCACGTCTGCTTTTTCCGCAGCGAAGAATCAAGAAACACAGAGACAATTCAGTAGGGCGTAGGATAGGGAAGAACAGGGAAGCGACGGGGTGAGATCAAAGACAAGGGGAGGAATAACCTGCAGAGCAAAAGCATTAGTTCCTCAACATAGCAATGCAGAATCAGCTACGTGTATTTTGTGATTTTGGGTAGTACACCCCCTTCGAAAAAAGCACTCCCCGTCGACGTGCCTCCATGGGCTCCGCGCTTTTCTAGACCATAGAATACAGCAGAAGCAGAGCTGGTCAGTCAGAATGGGTCAGGAGGTCAGAATGACAGTGGGCAGTCAGGGTTGTGCATGCTATGCGTAGGAGGAGTCAGGGCACTGCCCACTTGCTAGACCTGCTCCCTCTCTTCCCCTTTCCCCATCCCATCCGTACACGTACACAGTCCAGTCAACAGTGCACCCGGCCAGTGGCTTGATTCTAATGCAGGCCCAAGTGATGACTCTTAGGCTGGGGGCTTAGGCCGGCCGGCTTGCTCTGAAGCATAGCACCTGGAAGGCGAACAGGGTTGTGCAATGTAATGCTATGACTGGACTCTGGAAGGAGAGTGCGTGGGCGTGGGTGCGTGGGTACCTTGGTACCTCGCTCCCCGGTCCCTTCTCTTGCCCTTTATTCTTCCAGTTTTATTCCGTCCCTTACTATACGTCGTTGCTCGTTCTTGATGTTTCTCCAACCTTCCTTTTCCCTTCTCCCTTCTCCCTTTCTCTTCTCTTCTCTTCCTTCTCTTTCTTCCTTCTCTTTCTTCCTCTCATTACTCACTCTCTTTCGATTTCTCTTTTCCTTTCCTCTTTTGTTTCCTTTTGCTTTTCATTCAATAAAGGTTCCCGTTTCCTTTTTCTCTTCTGCTTCTGCTGTTCCGTTCCGTCCTACTTTTACTTCCTCTCTCCCACTCTCTTTTCTTTCCTTTCATCTCTGCTTCTCCCCCCCCTACGCTATTTGCTGCTCATCTTGCTTAGCTGCTTGCTTTGTCTAGTTGCTCGTCTTTGTTCTCCACTCTCCCTACCCCATCGCCCTGATCATCTCGTCACACTTCTGCTGCTGACGAACTTCCGAGAACTTGCACGACTAAACAAGCTCTATTCAATCTGTCCAGGCTTCGCTCCACTGTGAATTGCCTCAAGCCACAGCGCAATAAAGCTATCCCTCCCCCTACCTACCCATTTCTACGGTTCGATATCCGGTCATCTGCTTCTTTTGCCTTGATCGTGCTTCAAGCCAGCTTTACGGACGCCGAAGAGAAAAAGGATCCAAGGTTCCCCGATCTTGAATTCCGTTGCCGCTTCTCACATACCCTTTCAATACCGTCGTGTCAGACAATTACCGCCACTCTATAATCTCGACCTGACCGTGGCCTCATCCGCGCGCAAGCTCCCGCTTCTTGACATTCGAGGGCTTCGATCGATCTCCGCCTTTCGTATCGCCTAGCCAGATCTTGCAACGCTACATACGCTCTATTATACTGCCCGTTGCTCTTTGAACCTCTTGACGCGCTAACTTACAGGAGTGCTTCAATTACCACAAACATCGTTCTTTTTTCGTTTTCTTTGCTTCGATTTGCCTCTCTTTTTTCTTCTCGTTCTTCCACGCGCTGGTTCGTCGAGCGCACTCCAATAACTGTCATCCGCCTCATGTCTTTATAGCATCCAGGCGTTTCTTCTCTCGTAGGACTCTCGTCCCCCGCTTGGATCGGCATCGCTGCTCGTCGATACACCTCGTCAATTCTTCTGCAAATATCTTTTCCTTTGTTTTTCTCTTTATGACCTTCCCCCATTCAATGAGCCTCTGAAATCGAAACGAACGACCCGGAGTTGTACACACTTGTTCTTTTACCTACCGTCTTGCTATATCAACAACTCGCTATCATATTTACTCATCGCTTTGCTACTTCGTCGCTTTTTGTTCTTTTTTCCTCCGCTACAATTCACATCTTTTTTCTTCTCTTTTCTTCTGCCTAGCGACTTTTGATATCACCAACGATTGTTTTCTGAACATATTGTGTCCCTCCTACTTGCTTCACAAAACCTTTTTTTTCTTCATTCTTTCCACTTGGTCCGCTGGCCGCTCTTGTTTCTGCTCTACCGAAACCTTGGAAGCTTCTCGGAGTCTGGCAACTTGCTTCTACTACTTCGGCGTGTACCCCCTTTTCTTCTTTTTTTCAAACACCATATTTTGCCTTTCGTACGATTATCACAGCATTTCTGTCTTGAGTTTGCCAATTTCGCCTTTCTGCTTTCTGCTCTTGGATTTGCCTTCATTTTTCTTCCAAATAACCAATACCAACAGTCCCAGCCTTGTTATCATATTTATTTCATTTGTTTTCATCTTTTCTTTTATATTTCCTTAATTTCTTTCAGTCATTTACTTCAAAACGCCTCCACTCATATCATCCCCACTTATAACCACAATGTCCTCCTGCCTCCGAACTTCTTTCGAAAACGGTGCGCTCCTCAACGGACGCTACCGGACAGAGCAGCCTCTTAACCACGGATCCTTTGGCATGGTCTTCATGGCTACTGATCTCGTGACCAACGAGAAGGTTGCCATCAAATGCATGACAAAACAGTCTGCGGCATCGGAAAACGACGTCGACTCTCAACAGGAGCAGGTCTTCCTGGTTGACGACAAGTCCGAGGAGCTCGAGATCCATGAACGTCTAGGTAGACACCCTGGTATCGTCAGTCTTTTGGACTCGTTCGAGACACCTGCCCACCTTTACCTGGTGCTAGAGTTCTGTGAACGTGGCGACCTTTACGAAGCCATTCGCAGTGATTGCGGCCCTGGCGAGACAGAACACGTCCGCAAGTTCATGCTCCAAGTTGTGGACGCCGTGGAGTACATGCACAGCATGGGCGTTTACCACCGCGATATCAAGCCGGAAAACATTTTCATTACCAAGACTGGTGCCATGAAACTGGGTGATTTCGGCTTGGCTACTACGCAGGAGCTTTGCGACGAGTTGGCTGTTGGCAGTGATCGCTACATGGCTCCCGAGCAGTATGATCATGCCGGGCTAGGATACTCTCCTGCGCAGTCGGATATCTGGTCGATCGGAGTTTGCTTGCTTAACATTCTCTTCTCCCGCAATCCCTTTACCCGCCCCACCATGGATGACCCCCTTTTCCGTGACTTTGCTGCCGACAAGCAATCTCTGTTTGATGTTTTCCCCGACATGTCGCCAGACACTTTCGAGGTCATCTGCCAGTGCATGAGCATTGATCCTAGTAAGCGCTCTCTGGCCGGTGTCCGCGATGCACTGTGGCGTGTTAATAGCTTCACGAACTTTGATGAAGTGCTCGATGAGTTCATGTTTGCTGAGCGTCCTGCCGTGCCCGAGGCCAACCGCGCCCCGCTTCGCACACCTTCCATCCAGAGCCCGTCTCTGCATGGAAACGAAAACCCCTTCTTTGCCCCTGTCCCCATTCCAGAAATCAGACACAAGCGCAATCTCTCCGTCATCCACGATGAAGAGTATGATGAGCCCTTGTTTTCTGAATCTGAAAACCGCCGCGATTGGTGCGACGTGAGCCTTGAAACTCCCATGTCTTCTATGGCCGAGTCTAGCCTGGGTTCTTTCCAACCTTCCATTGCGCCCCGGGCTATTCATGCGCAGGCTGGCTCTGTTCCTATTCCCAAGGCCAGAGCCCCTCCTATTTCCAACATGTCATTCTCCTTTGGCCGCAAGGGTGCGAGTGGTGTCAGCTGGAGCGACATGGTTGATGATGAGGATGACTTTGACTTTGACATGTCCTTCAATGACACCTCTGTTGCCCCGTATGAGGACCCTGATGTTCACGTTGACACTCGCAAGGAAATGAACGCTCGTACTTTCTCTAACGAGAGCGCCAAGGATTCATCTTCTCACGAGGACCAGCTGAGCTTCGATGATCTACCTCAAGCCAAGCCCTCCATCAACTCTTCTTCAGCGATCAGTGCCGATCTTGCCGCTGCTGACCTTGATGCCGAATTCCTTGACGACGGATTCTTCTTCCATGGCTCTGCCGCGTCTGAAGACAAGTCCTCCCGTAGCGTTCCGCGTACCGTACTTCATGGCGGGCCTCAGGCTCAGATTCAGTCCTCTCTTGAACTGACCGCTACCAAGATGAATGCTTTGAGCGGCAAAAAGACATTGGAAAAATGGGAGGCGCTTGGAAAGCGGCGTCGGGCGTTTGACAAGATGGAAGCTCCCCGGGCCCGTCCGTCTCACAAAATATCCACTCAAAATTTCGGTTTGAGTAGCAGTTTCTCCGGTGTGTTGGGGGATGCCGCTGCCAACCAACTCCTCCCTTCTCGCAATAATCGTGCTAAGCCGCGCGACCATTTCCAGGCTGCTCGCCCCTGGGCATGCAGTAGCAACTGGCGTGAAAATAGAAATCATTTCACGAACACGTGGGTTGGACTTGATTGCTAATTGGGTGCCAGTTTATCTTTCCTTTTCTTGGACAGCTGAAAGCACCCTATTGGGTCAACAGTTCCAATTGTGGACGAAGGTTTCCTTGGCCGAGCGGAGATAGTGGGAGTAGCTCTTGCTCGGTTATCATTCAGGCTCGGGTTCTTATCCGACCAGCAGGAAACCAATCTCCCGTTTTTTTGTGTATTATATACAAGCTTGATGAAGGTGGTGTGTGGTTTGTCTTGCGACACAGTTAGGAGGAGGTGTGCAGGGCAGAGTCAAGCTTACATAGTATAACGTCAACTATAATACCAAAAATTACCCACAAAGCATTTGATTGTCCTGCGTGATACATGAGTAGCCCGTGAACAATGATGAACTAACCGAACACGGCCTAGTCGGCCCTTGTTTTTAATGAAATTATTTGACTACTAATTTTCTTATTTGCGACAGCTAGAAAACGCCATGTTGAGGTGAGTAAACAAGGGTACATTGTATTAATACTGGTTAATTGAAAACAAATAATCCAAAAAAGAAGGCAACAAATTAAGAACTGCATCCATGTTTCCCTCCTGTCTCTTCCTCAGTTTGCGTGGATGAGGTCCTTGGGAAGGAAAGCCCAAATTGTCCCAACTATGGACATGGCGGTTGAAACGACAATCAGCATGTAGCAAAGAAGGCGCTCGTTTGCTGTGATCTCGCTGCTGAAGAGCTTTAGGTAAAAGGCGAGCGGCAGACTAGGTAATCCAAACCGGTTAGCAAAAGGGGAACGAACAGAGGACACAAAAGATGTTCCACGGGGGAAGGAAACGTGGACTTGCATGATACAAATACTGAAGCAAAGACCGCTGCCCATAAAGGCCATGATGCTATCAAAGGCGGGGAATACAATCGAGATCACCAAGAAAATGACAATGACCAGTAGCTTGATGAAGACGCGCATCATGGACCGTGTACGGGAGCTTATTTGCATGGCCGGATCATTAACACCAAACACCACCTCGAGCGTGTTTACAATGGGCCGCGCGTTAAGCGGGATTTTGGTCAGTGGGATGATGCCAATAAAAGCACACATCATCAGTGTCAGGACACGCGGGTAGCCAGAGGTCTTCAGAATGTTGGACGTGATTTCCTCTGCCACACCATCGCCAAACATCAGCAGTCCAGCAACAGCAGTTGTCGCGTCGAGCAGGTAGGTGAAGAAAAACGTAGTCTTGACAGCGCGGGCGTACTTGTAGGGGTGGCGCATGTCACGGTAGATGTTAGGAAAGACAGAGTGGCCGCCCCACGGACTCAGTAAAAGACCAAAGGATAAGGGGAGAGTCGACCAGTGCTCGGGGAAGAGATAAGTGGCCGCAGGCTCAAGAAGAGAGCCGGGGAAATTGGGCTTGTAGATGCCGTCAAATACGACAATGGAGACAACTGGCAGGGAGTGGCGGAGTTAGTAGGGGGAAGACACGGTGGGCAGGGTGTGTGTGGAAGAGAGCGGCACAGCACTACTTACTGCACAGACAGCAAAAGATACCAATGACGCTGGTGAAGCTGAGAAGCCGCAACGGCACGAAGTTGAGTGGGGCGATGAGCACACAGCAAACGATCTTCCACTGTAACGAGCTCATGAAGCCGGGGATGAGGAGCTCGAGCGAGTCTGCAAACAGCACAACTATGGCGACGACGATGTTAGGAAAGGGTCATATGCGCATAAATTCTAGCTTAACAGTGGGTGGTCCATGACTTACTAAGGGCCACACAGGCTGCCAGCAGCTCCAGCGTAAACAGAATACTAGTGGCAATTCTTGCCTTGCTGCCAAATGAAATGTAGGCAAGGTCGGAGAATGTGATGATGCTTTGGTCAATATCCATGCATTTGGCTAGCAGCTTGGCTGTGTAGCTACACACGAGGGCAGCGGCAGCAAGCAGGATCATGCCACAGATCCAGCCGGCATAGCGAACTCCCATGGGAAGACTCAAAAGGCCGACTCCAATAAGAACGCTGTATGGTGACGAGAGAAGCGGGGTACCGTTATTAGAAGACGGGCTAATGCAGAGCTGGGGGGCAAGGACTCACTTGATAGAGTTGAAAATGGTTTGAGGCAGAGTCGACTGGCCTTCAACTGCAAGGACAATCTTTCCGTCTTGCTCAACTTCGCGAACCAGAATGGGGGGGATTTCCCTGCGTTCAGCAGCACCGTCACCACCCTGCTGCTGTTGTTGCTGCTGCTGTTGCCATGCACGTGCCATCCCACTGCGATCAGTGAGGATGGAGTTGACCGAGCCGTAGCTACGGTAGCTCTGGTAGCTTCCAACCAGCGGATCGGCCAGATGCGGAGGAACGGCAAACAGAGAGCCCATGCGCATGTCGCTACTGCTCGAGAAACTACTGCGTTGGTGTCTGCTACCGCCGGGACTTTGGCCAGCCAAGGCACCAGCCAGCTCATCTTCCAAGGCCTTGCGTTCACGCTCGCGAAAGTCGCCCCCAGATGGCAGCTGGGAGCCGGCATTAGCACTGGCGGTACCATCAGGCAGGCTTCCACTGCGGATTTGTGCGCCGAGCAAGCCGGGTGCAGGTGTGTGTGATTGCGGGCCGTCTTCGATAGCGCTATGGTCGTAGTCAAGAGCCCCAACTTCGGGGGCATAATCAGGAGCAAACTGGAAGGAAGGGCGACGAGGGATGACTTCTTGGAACCCAGCGGCACGTTGCCAACTGCGGGTGAAGGAGCGAATGGAATTGACGCCTCCGATGTCTGTGAGGGCGGCAAGACGATTGGTAGTTGAGGAGGAGCTGCATTGAGAAATGAAAAAGAAACGGCCAAGGGTTAGGTACAGTATATTGGGAAGGGGGGGGGGGGGGGGGCAGAACCACAAACCTTCGTTGACGCTGACCATGACCGGCTAACAGACTAGTACTTTCACCGGCATTTCCTTCGATGTCGCCATTGGCATCAGCTTCGTCCGTCCAGCGTGAAGCATAGCTGCTGGACAGAAAAGCCCCCGGCTGGCCATGGTCATGCGGGAGACTGTTGCTGGAAGCCATGTTAAGCTATCGGGGGGTATAGCCAAGCAAGTAAGACAGGTGCACAAGGTGTTTCGAGAAGGGCAGTTACCGGAAAAGGCGTGTTAGTATGAGAGAATGGAGGAAGAGAGAAGGGGAAGGAGGAAGGAACCCAGCTATTGGGACTTCGTAGACGGCAGGCACAGCCTGAGAAGAGCAAGAGCTTGAGCTTGGGTGCGACGACAGCAGAAAAATTAAAAATAGATGATGGCTGCCGGCCGGCTGTAGCAAGATGCGTAGTTGCCTTTCTCTGTCTTGAAAAAAATAATCAAGAGGCGAAGGGCTGCCGGGAGCTTTGGGTGGGTCGAGCCAGGAAAATCAACCAATTTCCCGCCTAAATTGAAAGACACTAGGCAATGGTAAAATTTGACCGCCTCGGGGGCAAGTATAGATTTGGGTGGTTGACAAGCAAAGAGTTGGAAAAAGGAATTGAAAAAAAAAAAGAAATGAATTGGTTGGTAATTTGCGCAATCCAAGTAGCAGCCATTCGTATTGCGCTCCTTATGTTGTCAATTAGTGTCGCGCCTCAGCTTCGCTGTCGCAATTACATCACGGCGCCAGGAGGAAGAGCAAGAATGAAAGATAAGCTGTAGGAAAGTGGGTTTGTCCATGCACGTTAGCGGGCGGGTCCGTCTTGGGGGAGGGATTGGCTGATTCTGTTGGAGAGATTTGGGGGAAAAAGATCCTGGGCACGATAAAATAAAGGCAGGGAAGGAACATGCACATTGGATCGCGATGATCGAGGCCTGTGAGGGTTTCGTGCACATACGGCATGACGTGTACTTGTCGTTCGACCATGGCGCTGGGGAGAAATTTCGGGCCAAAAAGAGGAATATCAGAAAAGGCAGGACGTCTGAAGGGCATGTACAGGCTACACTGTATCTTGTCGTGCTAGTCCGGTCGTCTTGCCCTTCCTCTTCCTTATCTTACTGCCATAGCCCGGCCGGCAACGGGTCTGCTCGCGCTTCCGCTCCTCTGCCTTTTCTGCTCCTGGTGCCTATTTCTACCCGCCAACATCACTTTCACGGCCTCCACATCCCTCGTACAATCTCCCGGCAGAAGAAGTTTGTCACTGATATTATCCATGATACTACGTTAAATTCCTACTCACCTCAGTTTAGTAACCCGTGCCATGCCGCGAACAGCCAGCCGCAAGCAACATCCGGCTAGCTCGTTTTGCTACTAGCTAGCTGGCACTACCAGTCTTAATGTACTGCTACTGTTACTGCTGCTACCATGCCTTCAATGCAATTTGGTGAACAGGGCAAACACTGCGACTGATTGCCACGTAGGCAGCACAAACTGTTGTTCCACCCGAGGCCAACGCAAACAGGTTTTGCCATGTTGTTGTTGTACGCAAAAACGACATCGAAGTTTGCTGTGATGGAAAGCCATAAGCCAGGTACGCCCTATCAACTATGCTATCTTATCTGTGCCCCTTATCGATAACAGCGATAAGCACGGGAGGATATGGACCAGAGGCTTCAAGAGCCCTGTGTTGGATACCAATCACCGCATGTTAGACTCGTGCTTTACTCCCACACCTCACCCGGAACTACCATGCCAAATCCATCCCGCCCATCCATAGACCTGGATAGGGATGCTCTTGCTCTTACAAATGCGCCGCTCGCAGAGCTCGCCCTACAACTCTCGCCTCCACTGGAGCTGCTGGATGCGCTCTGCCATCGCAGCAAAAATCAGCACAGGCACTCGGCATGGTGGCGGGATGTCGGGATTCTCAGACGTGCAATGCGGCGACTAATAGACGAGACCTCCCCCAATATGCGCCTAGAGAGAGCTCGCTGGCTGGGGGTGGAGGTAGTGCCTAGTGCTTTTAAGTAGGTTAACCCTTTCCCAGGCCGCCAAGCTCCGTGCGAATATCGCAAATTTCGTCCTGACATGTCAACTCAACAGCTCATTCACGCAGTTGCTTGCAGACACGCAATTTGCACAGCTAGGGCTGGCGCTTATTGCTATTCTATCACAAGTCCACTCAGCCCTCCGGCCAATAAAACCCCCAGACAAGACACAACTATCCTCCAATGAAGACAGCGAAGCCCAGGCGCAAGCGAAAGCCCAGGAGGACGTTCAAGCCGACCATGGCACGGCAGATGCCTCACATCATAACCTACATTTCGAATGCGTGGATACAGGTGTTGCTATATCAAGAAATCCAATTGCTCGGCCAGAAAACCTTGTTATAAGCAAGGCAACAGGCAACAATATACCGCCTTTGGAACCGCACTCGATTAGCGAAGTATTTGGCGGTGCATACGACGCGCCCTCCCCCTCTACCAAAGACACACAGAACAACAAGAAGAACAACAAGAAGAAGAAAAAAGAGGTGGTCAACCTTGATGACATTTTCGGTGATATTACCAATAAACGCACAGAGCTAACAAAACAACCCAAAGAACCTGTCGATTTTGGCGGCATCTTCAGCCAAACCGACATGGCCGACAAACGGCCCGACGGCAAAGACGAAGTAGACGACTTTGAAAGCATATTTGGAGACGTTAAAAAGCGTGAAAAGAAGGTGGCCCCCACCAAATCCAAGATGGCGACCAAGAATACCGACCGCTCTGCTGGGCCCAAAGCAAGGGAACCGATAACAAAAGAGACCATCGACTTGGACGACATATTCGGAAGCACTACCAGGAGAGAAAGCAAAAAGAAGAAGCGATCAACCAAAGAAGAAGGGGTTCTTGGGGAGACCAGAAAAAAGAAGGCCAAGTCCAAATCTGGAATGGACATGAGTGACCTGTTTGAGTCATTGTGATACCAGTACAGCATAAAAAGGCGATTAATAGTCTCGTCCTTTTCCTGTGCTTACGATAATACTACCCTCCCTTCTAGCTGCACCTCAGTCCTGCTATATTTGGCCATTGGCTAATAAGAGGTGATGCAGACTGTTGAACAACGCACACGGTACAAAGTTGCACACGCAACTGCGAATAAAGCAGACAGAGTAGCAAATAGAGAGCCCGGCGAATTCTTGTTTTTGTAGTGGGGATGCACAGGAACAAGTGAAAGATGAGGATCAGTGTATTGTACTTGTGCAAAGGAGAACTTCGTGTGGGGGGGGGGGGGGGCAGACGGCGTAAGTGTACGTAAGACGGGAGCTAACTGGGCGTAGAAGACGTAGCTGTCATTGCAGCTATTGGCGTGTGATCTTGGCCGTGAGGTGTCAGCTGGTAGGGGAGGGGGAGGGGGCAAAATGACTGGTATTTTTTGCCGACTAAAAGAAAGCACGTTATATGTGCATATGTACGTGATGTGCCTGGGCGCTGCTTGTATTGATGGGAAATTGTCTTGTACTCGGGTGGGGGAGCCTGCGTTTGTGTGTTGCATGACTGCGTACTTTGTACCCTTTGCTCATTCTGAGATGCTGAAAAAAACATCACGGACTTCTTTCTCGCCTTGTTGCAGCAATGTGACCTTTGTTGCCTATATAACAACGTGTGATATCACTGGCCCCCGCTATCCCGTTAATTACATCTACACCACGTCCCAAGCCCCCTTCTTTTGCTGGAGCCGAATCCTCGCATAGTACGTGCGTGGAGGGAAGCTTATCCACCATGTTGATACACGCTTATATTAATATCATAGAATCTTCTAGCCAGCCGGCACGCCCAAGACAAACAAAATGTGATTGACTAGGTCGACTTGTACCTTGGCCCTTTTCTGCGTTGATAGCCTCACCCCTGGGCTATGACGGCGCTTTGTTTCCAAAACACGCCCTGCCATGCCAAAATTGCTGGACGCACCCGCGCACAAGATAGGATCAAAGACCAACAGCGCTTGGCCTCGCCCCATAAATCTAGTCCCTTATAACCATCACACGAGAGGTACTGTTAATGTACTCCTCTTGGAGGGTCACAGCCATAGTGGACTTGGTGTGGCTGAAAGATACCTTGCGTCGACGTGTATCCTGTGCTTATATTGCAGGTACCCACTTGTGGCGCTGTCTGTGCCAGCGCAGGCGGAAGTACTTGGAAGATACAAGTTGGGCACCGGGGGGCTAGCGAGGACAGTGGTTTGTCTGGCTTCCGCGAATGGACGAATAGGCCGTTATGGACTTTCTTGTTTTCTGCACGTTTGTATCCTGCCCCACTTTAAGCATGCTTCCCCATCCAATCATCCTTCCTCCTGCCTTTCTGACTTGGCTGGGGCTGGCTTACCTTGCGAAAGAAGAAGGAAGAAAAGCAAGAGTGGGAAAAAACGAAGAAAAAAAGGCAGAAGGTTATGCCGTTGTGCAGCTACCGTCAAAGCTGGCTGTCTTTTCGCTCCTTCCTGGGGCCTTGTGCTTGCTATTGCTTCATCCGGCCGCCCAGTTTATCTCTATTTTTTTTCCCCTTTCCTTACATTTCCTTGCAAGCCCAAGTGAACCCGGTCTAGTCGTGAGGAACCCCTTCCTTCCCTTTTCTGTCCTTTCCTTTTCCCGTTGGCATCACCATCAAGGGCTCTCATTTCTCTTCCTCTTTCTTTCTCGTTTCTCTTCTTTCTCCTTCCCTACTTCACCTCTCCTTTTCATCTCTTCTTTGAATCTCTGCCTTGTCCATATTTGTCCTGTCCATTTATTTCGAACACGCAAATTCGAGTCTGCCAGCGGCAATCTTTTTTTTTTTTTTCCATAAAAAACAACCAAGCCAGCATTGGGAGGTTGTTCGGACCAACAACGAACTCGCCCTCCTAAATTTGTCCCCTGCTGCTCAGCCAGTTTGCTTGTTCTGTTTGATTTATTTCTCTTCACACCCTCAGCCTCGCGTCTGTCTTTGGTCTCGAGCGTCTTGCTGCCTTGAAAGGTCTTTCCCTTGCAATAAAAATAGCAAGGAAAGAAGAAGAAGAAGAGGAAAAAAAGAAGAAAAAAAAAGCAAAAGAGGACGTCAACCTACCGACAAGTTGCCTCGTCTTCTCCCCTTTTCAAACTTTTTTCTTGACATTTCGACTGCGATCTTTCTCTTCAGCCCTACGCTAGGAGCTTCAAGCATTTGAGCTAATCGCCGCACAGCGCACTGCACCGCGTCGTATTGTGTTGTGTGTGTCGTGTCAGCTTTGGACACCACCAATCCTCACCATCCATCCATCTCTTTCGTTCATTGCGTGCTTGCAGGGTGCGTTCAATTCATCGCGTTGTCATTAGACTCGTGTTTCTGGGACTCCGAAAGAAACTGCCGGCTGGTACATTCTGACTGCAACTCCTCGTTGATTATCTCCATCGTGCAGTGCTGATTCCAATTTGTCGCTTCAATACCCACAGCCCGCTCTTCTTTAGAATTATCCTTCGCCTTCACTCTCGAACTCTCAATCTACTTCGCTTACCGCGCTTTTTTCTTGCTCCCCTAGAATCCCCGTATTCGCCGCATTGCAGCCGTATCTCTCCACCATTTATCTACCACTTCAGCCTTGCGTCGTCTCGCCATTGTCTCGACCGCTCCTGCATCTTTTCTAGTTACCACACATATCATCGACTACAAGTGCTACCGTTATCTCGCCAATCATGTCTATGTACCCCCAGCACCCTCCCCGCATGGGTGGAGGTCCTTCCAACAATCGCTTTAACGATCTCATGGAGCAGCTTCGGTCTGAATACGAATCGCAAATCCGGTCTGGCGAAAACTACGAACATCAGAGTATGTTGCATCTCTATAATGTATACAGTCTAGCTACGGGCTGCATTTTTGCGTCTCCTTTTTTGGTGGCCTGATTGGCTGGTCTCTATTCGTTGGTTTTCGTTTGCTAACAGCCTATTTTTCCTACCCAACAGTCCAATCCCAAGTCAGCGAGCTTCAGCTCATTCGCGAAAAAGTCTATGCCATGGAGCAGACACATATGACACTGAAGCAAAAGTTTGTCTCTTTCCCTCTTCCTCAGATCATCCTCTCTTCTCGTGCCGACTGTGCTAACCGTGTACATTTAGATTTGAGGAAGAAATTGCTCATCTTAGACGCCAGCTTGAAGCCGCCAGAGGTGGCTCTATGGGCGGCCCACCTCCCCATTCTGTCCAACAACCCCCCGCTATTTCCGGTGGAAATGGTCTCTTCAATGGGATCATGTCTGGTGCTGCCCAGGGCGGTCTTGCCCCTCCACCTCAACAGCAGCCCCCTCAGGGCGATCAGATGCCCCCTCATGGCCAAATGCCTCCAGGCCCTACTGGCCTACCTGTGCCCCCCCCGCCCCCAGGCCCTTCGCAACCTCCCTTCCAACAAAATGCCTACAGCCAGGCTCCTATCTCCAACGGCATGGGACCTCAGCCGCCTCAGTCGACTGCTTCTCCTGGTCCTCGTGGTCGTGGCATGGGTCGTCCCCCTCCGACCGCTGGTCCCGCCACCCCCCAGATCAGCAACCCTATGCCATTTCCTGGTCCTGCGCAGTCGCCCCAGGTCTCTCACCCGACCCCCGACCATGGGCGCATGGGTCCAAGACCCTCCCAAGGCCCCTCAAGCATGGAAGTTGACCCTGATCGTCTTCCCCCACAGCTCAAGAAGACGGGCTCTGATTGGCTCTGTGTGTTCAACGATGCGGTTCCCCGTACACTGGATGTTGACCTTGTTCATACCCTGACTCATGAGAGTGTGGTATGCTGTGTCCGCTTTAGTCATGATGGCAAGTATGTTGCTACTGGCTGCAACCGCTCTGCCCAGATCTACGACGTGCAGACGGGCGAGAAGATTTGCGTCCTCCAGGACGAGACTGCCGACGTCACGGGGGATCTTTACATTCGTAGCGTTTGCTTCAGTCCCGATGGCCGCTACCTTGCCACTGGTGCTGAGGACAAGCTGATTCGCGTCTGGGATATCCAGAACCGGACAATCCGCAATACCTTCTCCGGCCACGAACAGGATATCTACTCTCTTGACTTTGCTCGTGACGGGCGGACCATTGCTTCTGGTAGTGGCGATAGGACTGTGCGCCTTTGGGATATCGAAAGTGGCAGCAACACATTTATTCTTACCATTGAGGATGGTGTTACCACAGTTGCCATTTCCCCCGATACCAAGTATGTCGCTGCTGGTTCTCTGGATAAAAGTGTCCGTGTGTGGGACATTCACCAAGGCTATCTTTTGGAGCGTCTGGAAGGCCCCGATGGTCACAAGGACAGCGTATACTCCGTTGCTTTCTCCCCTAACGGCAAGGATCTCGTGAGTGGTAGCTTGGACAAGACTATCAAGATGTGGGAGCTTAACACTCCCCGTGGATCCACCAACCCTGGCCCCAAGGGTGGTCGCTGCATCAAGACCTTCGAGGGTCACCGCGTAAGTTTTCCCACCCTCTGCTGTTTTGCGCAATGCTAGAGATTGCATCATGTATGCATGTAGCCATGCCAGCTAACTAACTAACCTCTTGACTCGTAGGACTTTGTTCTGTCTGTTGCCTTTACACCCGATGGTCTGTGGGTTATGTCAGGCTCTAAGGACCGCGGTGTTCAATTCTGGGACCCCCGTACTGGCTCTACGCAGCTGATGCTTCAGGGCCATAAGAACTCTGTTATTTCAGTCGCTCCCAGCCCTACTGGCGGTTACTTTGCAACTGGTTCTGGAGACATGCGGGCTCGCATCTGGTCGTACCGCAATATCTAATGACAGTGTAACCTAGCCTCCTCATCGTACCTTGGTTGCATATGAGCATGCAACGTACGCAAGCACATAACATACATGAACATTTGGAGGTTTGGCTAGACATGAAGTTGGACAAAGTGCTATGCTATGGTGTTCTTTTTGTGTTTGTTTTGTTTTCGTTTCTCGGCGTTTTCTTCCCTTATGCTCGTCCGCTGTTTGGTATGCCAACTATTTGAATGTGTCGCCGACCCGGTGTTTATCGATCAATAGATTGCGCTTGCTGTCCACCGCTGCTTAAATAACCGTCGGCTCATTCTAACCATGCATCGAACCGGTGGGTGAGCAAGCCTCTGTTAATCTGTCATTACGTTTTCTTGCCGGTTCCTGTTCTGGGTACCCAAGAGTGAGGGGATATTTTGTCAGGTCTTGTTAGTTTCGTGTTTCTTCCTTAGGCTGTTTTGTGGGTTTGGAATTTAGCAATATCTTTTGTCATGCCGCCCGAGTCAGCCAGTATGCTGTAGTATATTCGTAGTATTGAATCTGCCTGTTTGTTGGGGACGCGAGTGGCGAGTGTCTCTATGACACGTGCTGTGTTGCTAATCAGGTTTCCTAGCAAGGTCGTTTAAAGCCTAAGGCTTTGTTCATGGAAGAAAAACAAGCGACGATGCTGATTAGTGGGGGGGGGGGGGCCCTAATTTAGGCTGTTTGCTCAGGGAGCTCATATATAATAACCCGCGTAGGCCCTGCGCCCCAGCTCCGATCATCGGCACGAGGTGGCTGGCATCAATGTTGTTTGTTCACTTGAGTGTGTTGCAAGAGGGAGAAAGTCGAGGTCCGGCGTTGCTGGCATAGCCGGTATTCAAGAGCAAACTGCCGATGATGTAAAGAAAGGAGTGCAGAAGGAAGGCTGGAAGGGGGAAGGGGGAAGGGGGAA
>NETT01000249.1:2610-34333 GCA_003449175.1 Ceratocystis smalleyi
AGTAGAAACGACAAGGTTGGTGTGCGCCCAAGACATGCTATGCTTAGGTACGGCCAGAAGAAACGGCTATGTTGACTGGCTCATGTTACGTACAGCAGCAAGTCCTACCTGACATTGGGTTAGTGGATAGCCCTTTCCGCCCATACGGCATCATGCCCACTACAGCACTTCCCCTGTAACCTGATATATTAATCCTTATTTTATCATTTCGTCATCAACGTCACAACATGCATGGATCGGCTAGGAAAGACTCGCAAAGTCGTGGTTCCTTTTCGCCTTGGCCCATCTGGATGTGGGCAAAGAAGTGGAGTGAAAAGAGCCATAGCTTGTGGAAGAGAACATACTCCAGCATCAGGCGCCATGGGGAAGCAAGTGGTCGTCTGGACTGTCACAGTTTAGTCGGTGCTCCCTTGGCTTCTATTTCATCTGCCTCTGCCCCTCTTTCTTTCCCCCACGGCCAGCCTGTTTTCTTGTCTATCCTCGTAGTAGACATCAAGAAGTCTTCTGGCATCTTTTGTCTTTTCTTTGGCACTCCTAACTTGGACGTTGACTCCGAGTCTTGTGTCACTTCTCCTCTCTGGCAACTGCTGTCTTGCTGTGAGGTTCCTGCCATACTCGCCTGCCGTGAAGGCAATTGCCCTTAAGACTTCCACCCTTCGTCCAAAAGACTGACGTTTTGTGCCGAGCCCTAACCCTCTGCCTTTCTCAACACTTGAGCAACTACCTGATTTTGAATTTGGCCTGAAAAGGAAGATATAGAAATATTCTCTTTGTTCCTGTCCTCGTTTCCTTTCCACAATGAGGGTGTTCTCTTTCTCACTCCTTGGTAGCCTTGCTGCCACAATCCTCAATGTCGAGGCTGCTTTGCTGGCCCCGAAGCCGCCTTATCCGCTAGATCCCGTCCGTGAAGCTGCTTACGGGAACATGCCAAGAGACAAGCCCGCCGGCGTTGCGCGGCGGTCAGAAGGGTAAGTCTCTATTGCTCATTCTGCAGGCGCCCAAGACTGCTTTCTAATTATCCCTACTGGCTTAGCTACCATTATGAATCCACCATCGCTTCTACTTCTAGCGAGGAGCCCACTACCGTCTGGAGTGAAGCACCGCCTGCTGCCACTAGCCCCGAGCCGGCTGTCGCTATCGCTAGTGATCCCCCGACACCCATGTCTGGCGAACTACACCATACAGAATGTGGCCCGTACTCAACCCAAGTCAACAACATCTGGGTGACGATTGAAACCACCAAGTACTTCTACTACACCAAACAGCAAGAAGCCACCAAGGTTGTCAGCGTCCCAACCACGGTATACCAACACGCTACGTCTGTAGTAACAAATGTTGTCGAGAAAACAATCGTCGAAACCAAGTTCTACACTGCTACTGTTACCGCTAATGGGACTGTTACCACTGCCGTTGTCCCAACTACTGTGTCTGTCCCCATGACAGAGACTGTCACCAAGACCATTGCTGGCTCTGCCCATGGAAGCAATGTCGTCAAAACGGAGTTCCACACTGTCACTGTTGCTGGCAATGGCACTGTCATCACAGAAACGGTGCTGGCGACTGTGAGCGTCCCAGCTACAGAGGTTGTTACCAAGACTATTGTCAACTCTGTCTATGGAAGCGATGTCACCAAAACCGAACTCCACACCACCACCGTTACTTCTAATGGCACTGCTGTCACGATGGTTGTGCCGACAACCATGATTCAGCCCACTACTCTTCCCGGCGTCTGCAATACAGTTATCAATACAGTGGTCAAGCAAGAGCCTGGCTTCGTCTACTTTACCACGACGGTCCGGGAGTACATCACTTCCGTACCTAGCCCCGAAACTGTCATGGTCACAGCCACAACTACAGCCATCATCACTGCTGTGACCACTGTTGTCGAAGTTTATACCTTCGTCGAAACAAGCGTGCTCACAAATCAGGCCACACAAACAAACGAGGTGACGGAGACAGACTTGATCACGCACTCTATTGGATACACCAGCACCGTGTTCGAAACTCATCAAGTCGTCACCACCGTCCTCTCTACTGTTTTCACTGTACGCTTTCTTATCCCAAATTCCCCCTATATAGACGGCCCCTACTAACATTATCTACCATAGTCATATCCTGTCACAGTCACCCTCACTCCCAACTGCCAGAATGGCGACTCGGGGTGCACTACTTTAACTGAGGTTTCGTGGACTACCGAGTTCTCGACATTGACTACGACTGCTTTAGTCCCCACTCGCATTACTGAAGAGATAACTAATATCGCCACTGATGTCCAAACTTGGCCGATTACTATTACCCCCCCTCCCGTAACAGTTACTCGGGCTGAAACTGTCACGGCCCCTGCTGTAACTGTGACCCAGGCCCAGTTTATTACTGCTGCCGAAGTCACAATCACTCAAGCCCAAACTATCACTGAGCCGCCCGTTACAATCACCCAGCCCGCCTCGACCCAGCTTCTCACCTCGGTCCAAGATGTTACAGCCTGCCCTATCCCGACGGATTCTCCTATCAAAATCCCCTACGATCCCGATAGTAGTTTTACTTGGGGCTGCCCTCCTGGATATATCTGTAGTCCGAGCAAGCCTGACTCCTGCAACTTTTGGGGCGACTTACTCGATAAGGATTACATTTGCGAGCCTAAAAACTGCATTCCTGCTCCTGAACCGGACTTTACTATTTGCGAGGGTCGCCCTTTCCCTCAAAACCCGGGCTACTTCAATATGAATCCTGAGGTCTTCGGCCTCAGCTTCGATATTTTTGAAGAGCCCCACGTCCTAACCAAGACCATCGGCACCCATATCACAACCTACACTCGTACCGACCAGTATGTAGCGCAGGCAACTTTGAGTCAGTGGTATCCTTTGACCACCCCTGTAGCGAAGCGTTTTACGCCCCTGGTGACCCCTCTTCAGCTAGGTGGTAACAAGCTGGGGGCCATTCACGGGACTATTTCTAAAAGACAGGATTCGCTCCCCGCAATATGTTACCCTTACTGTTACTTTTCAGGTATTTTAGGTCAATATATGGCAAAGACCCCGGAGCTTTGCCAGTCGAATTCTGAGTTCAGGAATAACTTAACGATGTGTAACGCCTGCGTCGAAACTGTTAAAGGGACCAAGGCTTATGACGATGGAAAAGCCTATATCCAGAACAAACTGCAGCCATTCGTAGACTATTGCTTATCTCTTATCCAAGTTTCTACGATTTCGCAATCCTCCACCTCGGTATTGGCAGACGAGATTCAGGCTTCCTTGGTCACATATTCACGGAGTCCGGCTAATACAAATACCTCGGTCGTTGCTATAATAGAATCTACTAGAACGTCTAGTACTACAGCAACTTCTATTCCCGCTTCGATATCTCTCCTTGAAGCCAGAACTAGGGCATCTTTAGTCACCACCTCTTCAGATTTTGAGGTATCCACTCCCTCCTTTACACCAGCTTTATCATCTAGCGACGGTTCATTTACAGAAATTCCATCAAGTGCAACGTCTAACGCCGAAGCTCTTTTTGGATCTTCTGCTGGTGCTGTTGATAGCTCTACCGCAACAGACGCAGCAGCCACTAACTCGCAATCGGTTAGTGACGGCCTTTCGGAAACTCCGACGTCTGATAATGCAGACTTCTTCACAGCCACTAGCTCCGGCTCGTCTGCTGCTTCATCTTCTGGATCTGAGACGGGCGATAACACCTCTATTATCTCAACATCTGAAGTTGATGCGTCCCAAGCAGGTTCTGGAACGGAGGCTCCCACTGGGACCAGTACGGGCGATAGTTCTTTCCCTACTACGTCAGGTTCTAGTGATGTCACCTCCATTGAATCTGCAACTTCAGGTGTTGGTGAATCTGCATCTTCGCTTACGTCAACAACAGCCGCCAACTCCTCCGCAGTTGCTGGGTCACCAGAGGTTGCGGCCGCGTCTTCTCTTCAGCGCAGCTCCTGTGGCATCCTCTTCCTAATTGGAGTTACTTCAGTTTTGAGTCTATGGTAAACAAAACGTTCCATGGGCTCCCGTTATGTATGCACAAGTCATCTTTCTTCTGATCTTTCTCTCCGTTCCGTTTTCCTGATATTTAATGCTGCCTTTTTGCTTATTTCACGATCCCCACTCACTACACGACCCCCAGACGTTTGTTTGCGATAATTATCACCTGGAGCTCCACGTCTATTTACTTCTATCAATATACTATCCTTAATGTTTCACCATAGTGTCACACTCGCTTCATTAATTGTAGTTTGTGTTTGCTTGCTGTCTGCTATATTAAGTTTGCAATACCAAATCATCTGATTTGATGTGATGTGAATATATTTTACATCTACTGGAATCACTGAGGTCGAACCACGCATACCAAACTATCTGCTTGCTTGCTGTGTTTGCAGAAGCTATGTAGCCAGACGTACTTCAGTGCAGGACATGTTTACCATATGGCTAATGTTTCAGCACTACCAATCAGCTTGACAATCTGTCTCGCCAGATTTTCAATCTATTGAGAAGTTTACTTTGATCTCTAGGCTTTCAACCCATGCCTAGCAATATTTTATAAAAACCCTCTCCGTCTGCAACAGCTACCCATCTACCTCCACTCACTCCTCGGCTGCTCCAGAACTGGCTGCTGCGTTAGCCACTGTCACTAAACTCTTTTACGTCCATCACACGTTTTCCCATTGCTTCTTCCATCATGAACCATACTTCAAACGATTCTCACATCAACAGTGAGACCTTGCTCAACAAGGTTGACAAGCTACGTGAGCTCAACATCAGCCAGCACGTTGGGCTTCCTCAAGTAGGTCTGGTCACAATTATCGTCTTGAATGCGTTTACCAACTCAGTTCTAGCTTGTTGTCGTCGGAGACCAGAGTTCTGGTAAATCTTCGTTGCTCGAAAGTATTTCTGGCATTCCTTTTCCTCGGGATGTAAATCTCTGTACTCGATATGCCACTCAAATCTCATCGAGACGTGCTGATACATACCAAGTCAATATTTCTATCATCCCGGCGCCGAACTCCACGCCGGAGCATATCGACAAGATTTCAATCTTCTCCCCGCCTTCATTTGGTCAGGACGACTTCAAGACCAGCTTTCCTAGAGTTTTAGAGGAGGTATGACAATGATCTAATGCGCGATTTCGGCCGATTTCTATATTCTAACTGTTACAAGGTCAACAAAGTCATGGGAATCTCAATGGATGGGGATTCTCCCAACGGCTCCGTGTTTTCTGAGGATATCCTCAAAATCGAGATCAGCGGTCCTGGAGAGGACTACCTTACCATTATCGATGTCCCTGGAATCTTTCAAGTAGCCGGCGGCTTGACAACCCCTGAAGATGTCGTACTGGTCAGAAATATTGTCACAAAGTACATCAGGGACAAGCGAACCATCATCTTGGCTGTTATCCCCTCCAACGTCGATATTGCCACCCAGGAAATCCTAAGTCTTGCTAAAGAACATGATCCCAATGGGGAGCGCACTCTCGGAATACTCACCAAGCCCGATCTAGTGAGTGAGAAATCAGCCCAGAGCGCGGTCTGTGCCCTTGTTGAGGGCCGCAGGCACCCACTATCCCTTGGCTATTATGTTGTTCGTAACCGTGGTGCCGACGATTTTGGCCCTTGTACAAGTTCGATCACCCGAACTCTTGACCATTTTTTTCAGCAACCCCCATGGAGTGGGCTCCCTAAGCACCGGATAGGCATCTCTTCTTTGAAACACCGTCTTGGAGAACTTCTGGAGGAGCTCACCTCACGGGAATTTCCCGCCTTGGTTAGTGAGCTCAAAGACAGACTTAAGGCGGCTAAATCGTCTCTAGAATCGCTGGGCCCTAGAAGAAGCACACCGGAAGACCAGCGGCTTCTATTAGGCCAGGTGGCAAAGGAGTTTGAGTCCATTACCAATGATGCCTTGAACACTATATACAACCGCCGACCTGAATTCCAAGATACTCGGCTGCGTCTGATCACAAACCTGGTCCAGCTAAGTGATTATTTCAGCGATGTTCTCATGCAGATGGGCCATACTTGGGAAATCAACGAATCGCGGCCTGATAATGTGCCCACACAGGTAAATCATCACAGCTATGACTGGAGCCGTTGTCCTCACGGAGGTGAACTTGCTACTAACTCTAATTGTGACATCGGAAATAGGAAGCGAAACAACCATCAAAAGCTGATACCATCACCCCTAAAGCTTTGATTGGAGACCTGGTTAATCGTTTCGATTGGGTAATGGATTTGGTTGGCGACGTTGAGAACCTTGAGCCCCCTAAATCCGGAATCTCCTCGGTCATTCAAAAATTATATCACGGCAGCCGTGGCCGAGAGATATGCGGGAACAATGGCAGCATAATCTCCGATGCTTTCCTTCACCAATCAACCAAGTGGTCCATCATCGCCGAAGCATTCGTCGCCCGCGCGACTGGCATTGTCCATGATTACATCTTAGCCGCATGCCACGCGTCTTGCCACTCAGAGGATATTCGCAAAAAGCTGATCCAGGTTCTAGAAGAGCTTGTTGTGCCTCGCTACGAAGAGGCGTTCAAGCAAATGAGATTTATTCTCAATATTGAACGCTTCAGTGACCTTCAAACTCTGAACAAGGAATATTCGAGAAAGTACAATCATCTTCGCACCTCTCATGCAAAGGCCATGTTTAACGATAGTTCAATGTCAAACATAGAGTATGTGTTTCATGAACAGGAGGCAGTGGACTGCGCATCTGAAACGACCCATGATCCTGATTCACTCAATGACTTGGTCTACAAGCTTGATGCGTACTATTCCGTTGCAGTTGTCAGATTTATGGACAATGTATGGAATCAGGCCATAGAACACTTTCTTGTATCAAGTCCCCAGTCACCATTGGCCCTGTTCACTCAGCAGTGGGTGATGACGCTAGATCAAGAAAGACTGGCCCAGATCACTTCCGAGCCTCTGATGGTGCGCGAGAAAAGGGCCGACTTGGAGCGGCAGATTAGCGATCTCAATGCGGCCTTGAAAGTTCTTCGATTCTGAGAAACAGTGCAATCCAGGGACATCCGGGAATGGGAGGCACAGGCGGGGATTCAAAGGACAGATGGTCTGCTACCAAGCAACAAACGTGATGCCAAATCACAAGAGAGAGTCGCCAGTATTGTTTATTTTATAAAAGGGCAGTGTTTTTTATCATTACTTAGCATTTAATACACAACAAGGCCGACATTTTGGTGAAATACTATTCGGTAGACATTTGCTTAGTACGGCGCTTAGGTTGGCAGTTCTCGATACCTTGTACACCGGCTTGCGTCATGTGCGATAGCCCTACCGCATTAAGATCCTGAGCAACATCCTCTAGGGCTAGTCTTTTACTACTAACCTGTAAATTCTCGGTGCCCAATCGCTTTCCCGCCCTACATCCAGACATCCAAGCCCCTGTTCGGTTCCGAGAAAGATCGCCTGCCTTTGCTGGCCGCCATCTCAGCTCCCAAAAGAGACTCCATCACTCAAAATGGGCCGATCAGCCCGTCGTCTTTGGCTCCGGCTGCTTGATTAGCCACATGTTTTCTTCCTATCGACGAGGCGACATGGCTTTGCTCGAAAACCACTGGATACATGTGAAGCACGAGCCACTATGTTCGACCAGAGGTCACACTGGCGCTTTATCGACAAATATATGTATATAAATAGACCTTTGCACCGGCACTGGATCTCGGTAAGGCAGAATCCAGAGGAAATCCTTCCATGCCCATTGCTGCCTCTCGATGACTTCAGATGAAGTTAAGCATTCGTTTCTTGGTGTAACTATTGCACAAGACTCGCTGTGTAACATGAGATTCGCCCCTTTATCTCCACAATAAACCCTACATGCCAAAATGCATCATCCAACAGGATTAATGCGTCAAGCATGTGCATATCTCACAGCTAACCAATGCGGCAACATGAGTACTATTTCGTTGCTGTCATCTTTACTATAGGTTGCATCAGTTGCGAGTGTCAAGGCATTGAACGAGTCAAGACTCACACATTTGCGGCCCTGGTAGATGGGCAACGGATATAAGCCAAATTGCAATACCACGGCACCATGGTCTCTGTAGCATCCCCCTTACAAATCAAAACTCTAAATTACAAAACATGATATTGATTGGGTGTTAAGGGTATCGGTAAGGTTAGGTAAAAACAGACGATTTATCCCGTTACTCTCCTTCTTTTCAAAAATGAATAGAATCAAGGTAGAAACAAAACAAAGAGATTGGGGCAGGATCAAGGGTGGAAAGAAAGAGGAGACGAGACAACGCAGCCCGTGATGAAAAAGAAGAAGAAAAGAAAAGCAACCAAATGGTGCCGGAAGACAGGAAAACATGGAAGAAAAAAAGGAAAAACCAACCAAAATAAAAACAAAAAAGATATAAAGCAGAGAAACAGACCTAGTCCTTTCCCCGTCATGCCATACAGTGCCTGTGTCGTTCACAAGTGAGCACACCCACTGCGTCGCATCATATTCCTGAGCTAGACAGCCATTGCTTTCTCAATAGAAAGCAAGCAAACTGGCCGCCATAATCATCAATACCCACCAAATACACGTTGTATGTGCGATGGATGCGCCTCTCGAAGTGTCTTCCTGCCCTTGTAAAAATAAATGAAATAAAACCCCCCTCAGTTCCACCGCGTTCAAATCGACCGTCATCGTGATGCAATATGCATCGTCAGCTCGCGTCTTTGCCACAGGGGATAAACTTGTGTCCCAGGCATTCATAGCCCTGAAGCTCAATATGAAGGTACATGGTCCGTCAAGAGCCGAAAATGGTGTTGATCGCTGGCAAAACGACATCTTGTCCTATCCCGGTGCTTGTTACGATGGTTGCATTTACATAAGCAAGCACTTGGAGCAGCAACCGGAAGTCTTGTTGCCGTCGTCAATGTCCATGTCATTGGGAGAACCGTGGGCTCCACCAGCAGCTCCACTGCCAGTAGAATATCCTTGCATCTCGCGATTGTATCTGCGAATTTCACGGACGATATCGAAAAAGGCCTTCTCAACGTTGATGCGCACCTTAGCCGAGGTTTCAATGAACTTGCAGTTGAATCCGCGAGCCAATGCCTCGCCCTCTGTTTCACATAATTAGCATTACTATGCATATAAGGAATTGCACGACGATTATGCATACCTTGCCGAGTAACCTCGCGCTGTGACTCCAGATCACACTTATTACCAACGACAACCATGGGGAAGTAATCCTTGTCTTTCACACGCAGAATTTGCTGTTGGAACGTCGTAATTTCATCGAAGCTTTGTCGGGAGGTGATGGAGTATACCAAGAGGAAGCCCTCGCCTGTGCGCATATACTGCTCACGCATGGCAGAGTATTCTTCCTGGCCGGCCGTATCGAGAACGTCGAGAAGCGCAACTTCCTCGTCGATAACGCACTGCTTGCGGTACGAGTCTATCAGATTTCATCGGTTAGTACGATGCTTGTAGCAAATACAGTGCATATCCGGTGTTGTAAATTCCATCGAATCGGCGGCATCCGAAAAGACGCGCTGTAGTTCCGGGCAAGAGCAGGACGCGAGCCACGCGCAATTGTGTCGTAACGTGAGGCGCAACGGCTCGTCAAAACGAACAAAGAAAATTGTCGTGACCAGTCTTCAAGTTGTGCTGAGAGCGTTGGGCTGTTGAATTGACGTCCTGCAGACTAATTCGCATTGATTTCACGTTCATATTGGCACGGGCAGTTTATTGTTTTGTCCAAGCTCGAGCAGGGGGGTTCGGGTTCGAAAAGGAGAAGGCGGATGGAAGCTAGATGGTAAACAAACCTTCAATTGTTGGATCGTATTCATCGACGAAGTGGCTTTGAATAAGCTGGATAGTCAAGCAAGACTTTCCAACACCACCACCGCCGACAACCACCAACTTGTATTCTCTGAGGAACTGTCGCAGAGCAGATAATCGTTAGCGGGTTATTGCGTCACGCGGCCATGTAGACCTGGCTAGACCGATCGCGGTGGTTTTTTTGTGGCAGGGGAGAGCCAGAAGCGGCTAACGGACGCACCTTGGAGGCCATTGTGAATTATATATAAAAGTAGAATATTAATCTATTAGATGTCTCGTTGTCGCGTAATCGTGAAGATGGAGTAGCAAAGGCCTGGTAGTCGTCGAAGTATGGATGCAGACAAGCAGTCGGGGCTGAAGCTGCGATTAGGGGCGACAAAATTTCAAGGGAGATGTCTTTTTTTTTTGTGAGTGGCAAGCTTTCAATCTTTGGCGCTGGTCCACAGAGGGTCTTTGTGGCGAATTGGCTGATAGGGGGAATTAAGAATGGATGTAGGAGAACAGAGACAGAAGGGACGGGAAAAGACGCGGCGGTAGACGAGTGGAGAATCTGAAGTCCGGCTTGATGACGAATAAAAAAGAAAAAGAAAAAAGAAGGAAAACGAGCCACGAGAGCGCACGAGAAGGTTGTATGAAGAGAGAAAGCAAAAGGAAAGTAGAGGAAAAGAAATCCAGAAGGGAAGAAAAGAAAAAAAGAAAAGAGGAGAGAACAAGAGGAGCAGCGAGAAAAATAAGGACGTAGGTAAAGGTAACCGTAACTTGTTGTAGTAATAACGACTAGGAGCAGGAGAGGAACAGGAACAGACAAGGAAGGAGGGCAGGATAGGATAAGGCAGGAACCAGGACCAGGAGAAAATGAAGGAAACTGAGAAGGGGGAAAGGAAATAAAACTGTCCAAAAAAGGGTATTGCCAAACAGAAAGGAAGACAACCCAGAATGCTAAAGTTGTTGCCCTATAGGTTTTTGCAGGCTGGACTGTTGAGGCTTATCAAGAGCAATAGAGCGCAATAAGCAAAACGAAAAATACAAGGAATAGAAAAAGAAGAAGACAAAGAAAAAGAAAAAGAAAAAACGGAGCGAAACGAAAAGAGGCCATCGACCGCGGCAGGAGCAAGACAACGTAGTTCCCAAAAGTACCAGCATGAGAGAGGGAAAGAAAGTCTTTCATCTCTTTGTCTGATCTGCTATACTTGCATTTATCTCACTTTATCCTTTCTCTATATACGAAGCCTATGGCAAAAGGAATTGGCTCAGTAAAACGGGTTGGCAGCAACGGCGAGGACCAAGCAATCTGTGACTCTGGCAGATTAGTGAAGGAGAGTTGCAAGGTTGCAGTTGGCTTTTAAGGGGGCAGGTTACTTGCTAGGCTAGGGGAGGCCAATGATACCAATAGAAAAGGGCAACTGCCACTACTTACATAGATCAAGCAGCTGACGAAAAATGGCACAGCAAGCAGGCACGCTACCTCCAACGTAGCTGCCAAACGGAGGTGCACTGCTGAATGAAGCTCTCTGCAGAGCTGTGAATACAACTTCCACCGCTCCGTTATCATGTATGCCTTCTCTCGCCCTTCATCTGAAGTCCCTGTCCTGTATCAATCTTCATATTGAAACACAACACTAAATCATCCACTAAAGCTCTTGTTTTGCGGACTAGCCCAGAACCCTGCGACATCCTTTACCTGGGGCTAGGAAATCAACGTGGGTCCAAGCGCACGGTTCCACAGTTAATTGCCATCAATTGACAATTTGGAGCTCCTGGTCTCCTACTTTCCCATGCTCAGCTTTTCATCTCTTGCCTATTCTTCAGGGCCGGTGGCCTGTTTGCAAAGCCCAAGGAAACAGTCCAGTCCAAAGAAACCATACGGGGGGCTATCACCCTTCCCCATGCACACACAATGGACGACGCTCCCATTTACCATTTACCCAAACCATAGCTAGGCAAAGATCGCAATAAACAAATTTGATTTGAATATATTTTACGTCTACTGGAATCACTAAGATCAAACGACGCCACTATCGTGAGCCGGGGTTGGTTGGCCACCAATGCCCTACTAAAGCGTAGAGCACTGGAGAAGGTAAGCCTGCCGCAATAAACAAAGACACATTGATCATCGTATTACCAATCGTCTTTATGTCTTTGTCGTTTCTGGCAAAAGCCCCAGGATGTCTATTTCTCCTCGCATCGGGGAGCTATGAACATTAGACAACCACAGCGCACAAACATATTGTCGTAATTATATCCTGCTGCTGTCAGTCCGCTGCCTCTTTTTCTCGCCATTGTCCAGTCTCTCTGAGTCGTCGCGTACTTCCACATTGCCTCTTGCAATAGTTCATTGCTGTCGATCGGCGATATCCGGTGCGGAAGACACGACCTCCCATGGCCAGGACAGTCCCGGCACGGTCCCTTGCTATGGGGATTTTCTGTGTGGATTTGTGGCGGGCGGGCATACGCCTGTTTTCCCTTGTTGCTTCAGCTGCACGCGTTATTTATACCCGCTTGTCAGGACCAAGCGCGTGGCCCAGTACCTACCTACCTGCCTGTTGTGCTTTCGCATATAAACGAGTAAAGGCTATGTAACCAGTAAACACCGTGACGCAAATCGGCTCAGTATGTCTGTTGGCGCTTGATTTCTCCTATGGCAAGTTGTCAAGTGGCAACATCCAAAAGACAACACGAAGTCATCCCAGCAATGGCGCTACAGCTCTGATCGTTTGCGGGCTGAAATCTAACGTAGGACACACTACACTGCCCGCACCCCTGTGAAGGGCCTCTGCAATTTTTTGCGACACCCCCTGTATTTCTTTCTTAACCTCTGCAGCATGTCATCCGCTAAGGCGCAGCGCAAACTTTACCATGGATACGATGTTAAAAACCCGCAAGGTGGCAAACAAGCCCAATGCCAAGTTAACCGCTAACCCTGAAGATGCAGTTTCATTCGACAGTTTTCTAGCTTCAAGTAGCATCGCGGTCTCAGCTCTGTTTTCATCATGTCAACACTCTTCTTCCCAAGCCGGCAGCTCTCAATTGCGTCATCGTGCAGGCTTGAATACAGTTCTTACAGATCACGAAGTTTCAATACACAGACCACAATGGGGTTTGTGGGTACGGCCTTCCAACAACTAACTGTTGTGCCATGCTTTCTTTCTTCAGTGTTGCGTCGTCTACCATATCGTTATGCGGCTTTCCAAGGCAGACTTTGGAAAGATGACTATGCCTCTCAGAGTCGTAAGTAGCCATTTCTTGTCCTGTCCTACGGATTCATGCATGAAACATTAACAGGTAAAATCCAATGGTTTGCCTGAAATGACACGTGCATGTAGTGTGTTGCAGGCAAAGAACAGCAAATAACACACACAGGCGGATTGCGGCTATTAGATTTTTAGATTGCTTGTGTTCCCGTCAAGCGTTCCGCTCTGGATCTAAATCTTACCCAGGACGCCTAAGAGCGAGCCTTGTAGAAAGAGCCTTCAAACCAGCGACCATCTCTCTCTCTCTACACACAAGAGGAAGCGACGCAGAATACCAACTAATTGATGCGCCGCAGTTGTTCCCATACCTTTGGCGGTATACAATGCCTGTTTCCACGTTCCTAAGATTCGTTCGTTCTCGTTATTCGCGCATGCCAAACGTCGTGAAGCAGTAAAAGCTTTCTACTCTCCAAGTACGATGCAATAGGATAGTCACGTGTCGTAGGCAGCTTAAGTAGCCCGCCCGTCTTTCGTAGAACTGAAGCCATGTAGTTTCTTCCTTATCATATCAACCCATCGGGTCCATTTTATGATCTTCCTTCCCTTCTTTTTGTTTTCTCAGCTCTAGTGCGACTGTGCACGCGTCACGCAAGGCTGCATCCCAACATTCTCACCTTCATCATTTTTGCATTCATCGCCTAGTCCATTGGCTCGTAGTTGCATTGTTCAATGCGACTAGAAACATGAAGATCATAGCTTGTAGTTTGTAGTTCTTTTCGGGATCCAATTCCTCATCTGGCTGCTCATGTTCTGGACCTGGCGAGAGATTTGCCTGTGTTGATCTACAGGGGGTTGAAAGCGGTAAATGCATTATATTTATTGCCAATTTTCGGAAATAGGCAAAACACTGGGTCAAAAGCTTTTAACGCTTGAAGCTCGACAACCTGTCCAATGAGCATAAGGGTTTAATAACCCTTGGACTGCGTATCAGGACACAAGAAATAGATAGCCAGCGGTAGACATTAAATATCACGTCCCTCAAAGAAGACATGTATTCAAGTAGCTTCAGGCTCGTCATCCTCGCCCTCAACTGTTACCCGGCGGCCCTTGACATTCTCAATAACTTCGGGAACTAGGCTCTCAAGATATTCTCGATCCCGTCCAACAAGCGTTACCGTGTTGCGTGACTTTTTAAATCGTGGATAGCTGCCAACCTTGATACCCTTTGGTTTAACCATAGCAGCTAGTTTCGTTAAGTACAAAGCGACGGCTGTTTCGGGCATTGGGGTAGAAATCAAGACACGGTGCGTCCCCTGACCCTCAAGGCGCGGTAAGACAGACGGCTTTAGGCCATCAATTAGACGCTCAAAGAGCTGCGGAATACCCGGCAAGATGTGTACATTGCCGTTCACGACAGTGACAGGTACCCAGAGATCATCCCACGTGTAGATAATCTGCTTGGAAAGATCCCGACTGAGATCTAGTGGCAGGATGACCATGCGCTCGCGAGCAGTGCGATCAGGCGACTCGACGTTCCAGTCAAAATCGGGCTGCGACGGGCGAGGCTTCATGAGGCGCTTCATTCGATCATACGTGGGTTGGTGCAGGGTCAAAGGCAAAGAGAAGGCTTTGCCGATGGCTTGGTAGGTGATGTCATCGTGGCTAAATTTGAGAAATCCTCAGTCAGTAAACCACACTGGTACAGCAGCAGCTAGTCATATAGACAGACACTTGCTTGATTATCCCGAATCAGGGGCGCTACCAAAGGGAAGTATAGAAGAGTGATACAGAGCAGAATAAAGAGATGAGGTAGCGTATTGGGGTTGTCTTACGTAGGACCGATGCCACCACTAAGCACAGAAACAATGTTAGCTAGAAAGCTCGTGCTGCAGGAATGGAGAACGGCTGTTTGAAGCAAGGAGTAAAGGCAAAGTTCATACCTGGTGACTACAAAGTCATACTTGCTGCTCATGCGGCTTACAGCCTCTGCGATTTCCTCTTCGTCGTCACCAATAACCTCGATCCGCTTGAGTTCCTAAAGATATTGTTGGCATTGAGATGAGGGTCATAGGTAGCAAAAGGGGGCAACAGAAATATGTACAATACCGAGACTGAAGCACCAACGTGCAAGGTAGGGCGAGTTTGTCTTGGACGAACAAATATGTTAGCTGGAGCACCATTTAAAAAAAAAGCCTCATGGAAGAATGAGAAGTGGGCTAAGCATACATCAATGACCTTTTAATACGGATTGGTTAGCCATCGTAGTTCTTTTATGGTCTACAGACCTGAAGCTCGCAGGGAGGTGCAGTTCCAATAGTCCGGGTTATAGAAGAGGGGCTAGATACGTACTTTTCCGCCGAGAACCTCATCGCCGATGATTAAACAGGCGGCAGTGCGGATGGGCTGGTTATTACGCTCTTCTGCGGAAGCCATGGCGGATATGTCAGGTACAGGGTTTCTCTAAAACAATGGGCTTGAGAAGTAAGCATGAGGGTGACAACCGGCGAATGAAACTAGCGGTACACCAAGATAGAACACGAGCGAGCTTCGTAGCCATGTGGGCTTGTGCGATTAGGACCAAAGCTGAAGCATTGCGAATACTCTATATGACAGGATCTTCTAAGCTGAAATATAAAGGACATTTCTTGCTGTCTCGGTCCTAAAACAAAGTGGCGGCAGATTGAAGGGTTGGGGTGATTGTAATGAGAGGAGCGTGACGTACAGTAGCCGGTTAGCCAATAACATGTATGCAGATAGAAGTACAAGTACAAGTACAAGTTCAAGCACAGGTGAGAATATTGTCAAGAAAGCAGTGTGGAAATTAGAGACAACTGAGTCAGTGGGAAAAAAACCGTCGATATTTTCTATCTTAGATGTTCAAGAAAGGTGACGTTAAAAATGGAGATGACCAGCTGGAATTATGCAGAGGGGCTCCTTGTGAAATTGGAAGCTAAGGCTAGTGTTTTATGAAGCCTTGCATAAAACACCGGAGCCCTTGGCTTGACAGTAACTCTAAAGTGGGGCATATGATTGGCGGGGTAGTTAGACAAACATCAAGGGAAAGGGCGCAGGTATAGAGTACACATCGTTTGAGGCAACGGATCAAGCTTCAACTTGAGAATATTTTCCATTAACCCATTTCTATATTTCCCCTCCCGCCGCCACACTGCGTTGCCGATAACATGGTATGAATATCACTTTGACCCTTCGGTGCCCTGGAACTTGGAACTTGGATCTGATATCTGATACCTAACACGTAACCGAACTATAGAGTTCTGAAGCTAGACTATACAACTTTTCACAGGATACGCGCGCCCATTTGCGCAAGTTTAGTCTCAGCACTTCCCGTTCCAAAGAACCGCAAGCTGTTATTTGTGAGTCTATTGCGAAAGTCGTGTGAGTGTGTGTGCACACTTGGTGATTGAAATATAATGTCTCTTTTGATGGATTTTCGTTAACCCTAAATACCAATTGCCGCTAGACCTGATTGACAAGAACTCTTACGAGATCAAACTGCAAGACCAGGCTGTCTATAATAGTCTTGAAGATATTAGCGATGCCCTCCCCGACAACTCGCCGCGTTTTGTGTTGTTGAGTTATCCTTTGACCGTGGTAAGACCTCACACCGTTCCTAGTCCTTGTTAACATAACTCGTAGACTAACTCTCGAAGACTGATGATGGATGCAAGCCCGTGCCATATGTGCTTATATACTATCTCCCTGCCACTTGCAATGCTGGCGCAAAAATGATGTATGCTGGGGCTAAGGAGCTGATGCGATCTACCAGCAACGTCGGCAAAGTGTTTGATATCGAGGATGCTGAGGACATACTGGAGATACCAGCCAAGTTGGGCCAGAAGTAGAGAGCGATAGAGTAGGTACATGTAGTATCACTCTCTTATACAAACTCGAGACTTAAAACGAAAATAACATCTGGTGGTTGTAACAATTTAAGGATAGGGGTTTTTCTTCATCTGTCTTCTTTGGGAATGACGTCATCGACATCCAGGTTCAACTGCTCAGAGATACCCTTGACGACACCCATAAAGGCTTTACAGGCTGGGCTGTCGCCGAATGAATCGAAGTAGCTTTCGCCATAGTCGCATGCCATTCTGATGCGGGGATCCAAGGGAACTGAGCCTAGAAACGGAATACCCATTTCTTTTGCGAGCATAGCACCGCCGCCTGTAGTAGCCTTGAAAATGGCATTGGTATGGGCACATTTAGGACAAACAAAGCCGCTCATATTTTCCGCAAGGCCCAGTATGCGGATGCCGGCTTTGCGGCAAAAGTCTATCTCTTTGCGGACATCTAGCAGCGCCACCTCCTGCGGTGTTGTCACTACTACAGCGCCGTCAATGCCACTGTCTCGAAGAAAAGTGTTGACACTGAGGTGCTCATCGCTAGTCCCAGGAGGGGTATCGACAAATAGAAAGTCCATGTCGCCCCATTCTACATCCTTAAGAAACTGTTTGATAAGGCCGTTCTTCTTTGCACCACGCCAGATGATAGCATCGTCGCGGTTTGGTAGCATAAATTGGATGCTCATGACACCAAGGTTGTCCATGACCCAGACAGGAGACCAGCCGTTGGCGCTAACATGAATTGTTTCATCTTCCACTCCCATCATCTTGGGGATGCTGGGCCCGCAGATATCGGCATCCATGATGCCAACTGTTTTGTCGGGGTTGGTTGCAAAGGCATGAGCTAGCAGGCTTGTGAAAGTGCTCTTACCCACGCCGCCCTTTCCGCTAAGTACAAGAATGCGGTGTTTAACGCCCTTGAGCCGGGATGATATTTGCGGGATATCGGGGTCAGGCCCTTTAGGTGCGGAGGCACAAATAGCTTGGTTCGGACACCCGGCACAGTTATCAGCCTTCCCCGCCTGTTCCGACTCGGGCCCGGGACAGTGTTCGGGCTCCGGTGCCACGAGATCAGGCTTTTTCCTCATGGGATTTTGTAGGACATCTTCCGGGTCTTCTTGGGAGACATCAACGGCGTGCGCCATGTTATGCGAGTCACTTGAGGGATATGAATGAACCAAACAGATAGGGAGCGAAAAGTAGCAGCAAGGGAAGGCGCCGTTTTGGATAGTATGACGTGAAAGCTTTAAAAGTTGAAGTGCGGTGTGGGTTCGAAGAACATTATTTATAGCGTGTGGTGAGTAGGCGACAAAGTTGATTATTAATGGGTTGCTTTGCACAAGGGGCTTGTTCCTTGCTTATGTTTCCACAAAGCAGCGAAAGCCTATTAGCGTAGGGCAGAGGATATATTGAGAAGGAGGTAATGGAAGAAAAAGGCGGGTTCAAGTTTTCTATATTTCAATAAATACAAAACACCGTGAATATAGTTGTGCTGTAACCATCGCAAGATCACAAGCCTTGTCCATGATGACTTCATGATGCTTTGGCGCTTATCGATTGTCTTATCGTCATGCTGATAAGGCATGCACTAGTGTAATTTTTAGCCCCTCTTAAAAATCTTTTCCCCTCCTAGAAAAGATGAAGCCGACTAACACACTGGGTGAACCGTGACTAAATAGACTATAATGGTGTTTTTACAGCACTGGCCCAGTTATACTTTATCAGATCTCCGCCCCCCCCAAAGCTATTTAACTCTTGCTTTGCTGCATATCCTTCCAATAAACAAGCCCCAAGAAACAGAATACCCCACCCACCGTTCGATTTTTGTATTTAGATCTCTTCAGCCTTTTCCGCTCAAGTCTGACGAAGCATTCATCTATTGCTTGCTGGCGCGCTCTACCCCCCCCCCCCCCCCTACCTCTATTAAATTGTTTTACTTGGACGTTTCCAGTCACTCATCATGACCGCTCCTTCCAAGACTCAGACTCAGATCGCCTCTCTGCGCCAGATCCTGTGTTCTGAGGAGTCTTCTCTGGCTTCCCGTTTCCGTTCCCTTTTCTCTCTAAAACACATTGCTGTTCATGCCGCCGCTGATGATCATGCCGATGCTGCCGCTGCTATTGCCGCTATTTCTGAGGCTATGTCTTCTCCCTCGGCTTTGTTGAAGCATGAGTTGGCTTACTGCTTGGGCCAGACACACAACAAGAAAGCTATACCCGCTCTGCGCGCTTGCCTATCCGACCTGAATGAAGACCCAATGTGTCGTCACGAAGCTGCTGAGGCTCTGGGCGCACTAGGTTTTGCCGAGAACCTTGACATTCTTCGCGAGTTCCGTGATCGTGTGGGTGAAGATGTTGTGGTTACTGAGACTTGCGAGATTGCTGTGGATCGCGTTGAATGGGAAAACTCCGAAGAACGCAAGCAAGAGAAGTTGCGCCAGAGGTAAGTTGTTTTATTTCTTTGTTTAGAGATTCTTGGAAACATGTCATCCAGACTTGTGCTGACTTGCATATTTGTGCAGTGACTTTGTGTCTATCGACCCAGCCCCACCGATGCCCGAGACCCAAATGACACCCGATATTGCTGAACTCGGTAAAATCTTGATGAACACTGAGCTGCCCCTCTTTAAGCGTTACCGCGCCATGTTTGCTCTTCGTGATCTCGCTTCGCCTCCCGACCTTCCAACTGCCGTCCCGGCCGTCCTAGCCCTTGCCACTGGGTTTGCCGACAAGTCCGCCTTGTTCCGGCATGAAATTGCCTTTGTTTTTGGCCAATTGTCACACCCTGCTTCTATCCCGGCTTTGACTCAGGCCCTGAGCAATGTTGAGGAGGCTAGTATGGTCCGCCATGAGGCGGCAGAGGCCCTGGGTGGTCTTGGCGATGAGAAGGGTGTTGAGGAGACTCTAAGGAAATTTTTGACCGACAAGGAGCAGGTGGTACGGGAGAGCGTAATTGTGGCCCTGGACATGGCCGAGTATGAGAAAAGCGGCCAGACTGAGTACGCTCTGATCCCCGAGGTCTCTGTATGATTCAGCAAAACCAATGATGTGGGGTCTATTTGCAGATTTTTGATATCTTTTCTCTATGTAATTGGTTTTGGGGGGGGGGGGGTTATTGGGCTTTAAAAATTGTGTATATTCTTTCCTTTTGTTGGGTATCATTATGGAGTACGGGAGACAGGAAAAATCGGCTCGGTTCGAAGGTTGACCAAGAGACCGCAGTTGCTTTTGTGTTCAGTTGTTTGTAGCCCAGCTGTAGCAAAGAAAAGGTGGGATATGTTAGCTAACGCCATGTTCATGATTGTATGATTTGCTTTAGACATGTTGAAGTATCGTAATAGTATGAGGAGTCGAGTCCGGGTGACATACTTGTGACCACAATCGCAGTAGTAGAAAATAGTACTGCCTTCGTCAGCACTGCGCAGCTGAACGGAAGTGTATCGCACTTCTTCAGCGCCGCACTTGGCACAGCGCTCACTGATAGTAGCCATGGTGCTGATTTCATGGCTTGCTACGGTCTTGACGGTGGACTGGAGCTTTTGGCGCAGCAGCGAAGGGAAGTCCGTTGCCTTGGTCTCGGTAGTGATGGTTTGGGAAGCCATATCTATAGAGAAAATGTGGTGTAAGTTTGAATGCTTGAATAATCAAGGTGCGACATGGTGCGATGCATGAAGAAAACTACGAACCTTTGTTCTCACTTTGGCAGGAGTCGCAGCGCAATATGCCCTTGACCGTACCCTTTGAAGCAGGCAAAAGGCTACCGCACATGGTGCAAAAGACGAGAGAGCCAATGGTAGACATTGTCAAAATACAGACTGGAAAGAGTGCCGAAGAGTGGGTTGCCAAAATCGAAGGCTTGGATAAAGATCACGGGCATCAAGCTCTGCACAAGAAAAAGAAAAACAGTTCTTTGCGCCAAAATCTCTTTGTCAGTATACCGGTTAAACATCGGTAGCTGCGATAAGAAGCTTATCACAGGGGGCCGCAAATGAACAATCCCTGCAAGCGAGGCTGCGGCCTATTCTTACGGTCCAAGTCCATAACGGGACGTAGGAATGGGTGGAACGAGCGTCGATCACTTGAAGGTACAAGAACCTCACCAGCACCAGTGTTAGGGCCATAAATAACAACTGCGACTTCATTCTTCTTTCTGCTAAGCCATCGGCATTTCAGCCTTCTCTCTAAGCTCTAATCATATCTCAATCTAAAGATTATCCTACGTTTCGCATGCGTCTGATTATCTGGATATATGTAAACAAGCTTACGCATCATTAACTGTTGCTCCACGCCCTGTCACTTGTGGTTCAACCATGCATTGTGCTTGCCGGCGGCCCCTTAGCACAATTTAAGCTCGAGTAGCAACGCATCGAACTCGCAGCGCGTTCATACCCTGTGATTTACTTGGCATCCTCGCTTTCCGACGACAAAACCTCGACACTACTGGCGCAAATAACGTTATCCTTCCGTATTTAAACCCTCATTTTTGCCATCCCGACTCATGGACTGAACTCATTCTTCTCAACCGCCGGAGCTATTACACCAAGGATAACTGCCCAAGATGTCCGACTCAAATTCTAATGGCGCCTCGCCGTTTAAACGACCCGAAGCCATCATACAGCACCGGCCGTTCACTTTGCATGAAGCGCTGCCATACTCTCCGCATACCTCTGTGGTTCCGTTTGCCTATGGTATGCTCCTTCCTTAGCTATTGCGCACAATTTGGCGTTGAAGCCTTCACTTCCTTCCTATTGCGAAGAAGCTAAGCCCTAATTTTGGGCATCACACAGAATGATTTTTGACGTTCACATGAGGAAGGTGTGCTAATTTTCGTTCGTTCCTTACCTACCGGGCTTTTGTAGATTTGATACCCGAGCCAGCTTCTGGATCTGGCCATCTTACTTCAAGTGTTGCTGAACTGTTCATCCACAACGAGTTTGATAAGTTGAACCAAGATGGTTTAGCTGCCGATCCTGCTATACAGAAGAACGTCAAAAAGGTTGCCGACGTTTTGCTACATGACTTGAAGTCTAGCATTAAGACTACATAGTAAGCTGCCTTGAACCTCGGCAGTTTGTGCTGCATCATGATCTAACTAGTCGATAGTAAATTCAAAACGATATCGCGTGTACCAGGTGCATCAGGCCCAGACATACTGCCATCGCAAACGCTTTCACCACTATCTAGGTCCATATTTGACAAAGTATCTAGTTTGTTTGACTATCAAGGCAACGACCAGCGAAGCTCGATACAACTTACACTTCAAAGCAACGGCCATCCTGGTAGATCAGCATCAAACACATGCGCGCCTCAGCCGCCCCCGCCAAAGTCACCAGTTTCCTCCCGGGCCATAATACCGCCATTCACACCTAAGCAACCTAGTACTAGCACACCCTTTGATCACGACGAAGCTGCTACTGAGGCCCAGGAGCAATCCCGCCGCCGCATAGCATCAGTTACCACACCTCAAGCAACTAGAAAAAACGACAATTTCGAGATTGCCATCCCGCTTAAGCAGCAAGTGGACGCCGGCGAGCACGCTGATATTCCAGAAGAAGACGGTCCAGTGGCTGTGAAACAAGAGCATGTTGATCAAGACCTACGTGAAGACACATTAAATACCTGCAACCCTCCCGAGATGTTACATGACGCGCAAGAATCTTTGGACGCCATCATGATGGATGTCGATGGCGGCAAGATTGGCCTCGCCATTGACCTACAGTCTTCGCTAAACTTCAACAACAAAATCGAGTATGTGAAAATGGCAGATACCTTTGATGCGCCCATCAATCTTTCTACTAAGAGGAAAAATGATGTGGTCGTCAAGGATCTCACTCGCGATACCCTTGATCAACGCCAACGTGCAGATGTTGCTCTCACTGAGTTTGAGCGTTTCATAAACGACACTTTCAATGCCGTGTCCTCCGCTATCACGGGAGTATCTGGCTCTGAAAACGTTGCCATTCTCAATAACAATCAGGATCCTGTTCTGACCACACAAACACATCAAACTGCCAACACCCTCTTGGTAAAGATGATTACTCTTGGGTCATTTGGAGATGCAGATCTTGATGCTCTGCTTAAATTACAGAAGCTGTCTGAAACATCGATCAAGTGCGCGGCAGATCTGCCTATGAAAGTGGAGGAGTCCTGGACTGATGCCGATTTTCAAGGATGGATCCCGAATGTTGCTGCTGTTGAGAATGCCCTTCGTGCTGCGAGAACAGGCTTACGCATCATGTCTGGCGGTCGCGAGGACAAACAACTATACTCTGAAACCGTCATTCAAACCTCTATTGACCTCTTTAAAAGCATCATGGATGGGATTATTATTCCGGTTGTTGAGATGCGGAACTCCGGACCCTCATCAGCGTTATTCAAACTTATTTCGCCTAACCGGAAAGCTTTGATGCCTATTTTCACTAATACACAAAGACTTTTCGAGCTTTTGGCTTCCCTCGTTGGCTCCATTGAGTTCTCGGACACTGTCATCAACACGCTTGAGTTTACAGCATCGAAGTTGATTTTTGTAGAAAATGCGCACTACGAAAAGGACTCGGCTATTGGTGTTCAGCGATTTGACGGACTTCGTTTAGTGGCCATGAATATGCTCTGCCAAATCTTCATACTCAAGCCTGAGCAGCGTCAGGGCATTCTAACAGACATTCTGACGTCACTTGAGAAGCTTCCTGTTGGGAAACAAAGTGCTCGTCACTTCAAGCTTGTTGATGGTGCCAACATCCAGCCCGTTTCTGCCCTAATAATGCGTTTGATTCAGTCGAGCTCTGGGAAAGTGAAGGATATTAAAGCTTCCAAAAACCAGGCTCTTACACAAGAGGTCACCCAAGAAGTTGCCCAAGACGAAGTTGCACAGGGAGAGGCATCTGAGCAGAAAGATGACACTCATACTCCGGGCCTTCGAAAGGTTGTGGCCACTATACGTACTGAGGAAGATGGTGCTGCTCAGCCTGATATTGCCATCAAGGAACTGGACAACACGCTGAACACGCTTTTCGAAGCTACCAAAAACAATGCCAACTTTGTCGTGAACTTTATCGTTAGCCGGGCTCTTAGTGCGACCAAGTCTGGCGATACCCCCTACCGAAACCTGTTGGACTTGTTTGTCGAGGATTTCACCACTTGCCTTGATTCTCCTGACTGGCCAGCAGCCGAGCTGCTGCTTCGTATGATAATGTTCCGCATGGTAAAGCTGTCAGAAGCTGATCGCGCACCAGCACCAGCGAAAAATATGGCTTTGGATGTTCTAGGAACCATGGGTGCTTCTATCTCGCGTCTCCGCTCCCAAGTCCGCAAGATCTCTTGTTCCATGGAAGGAACTGGATCTGACGACCTGTCTCGCTTCTTGGCCGACCTTGCATTTTCTTCACTCGATCAACATTGTCGTGTAGAGGATATGGTCTCTTGGGCTGGCCCCTACCGTACTACTTTGGAGTTTTTAGAAGGCCGCCAGGTGGATGACCCTTATCTTAGGGGTGCACTCTCGTTTCTAGTGTGTGATTGGGCATTCATGACTTGTACAGGCTACCGATCTTTTACGGATAAGGACGCCGAAAGAGACGTTGAGTTTGGTACTCTTGCGTACCGTCTGCGCATGATGATTGATGACGAACGTTGGTTGACAAATGAATACTCGTTCAAGACTGTTACTGCTGCTCACGCTAAACTGGCATTTTACACGCTTCTGCTGCGGTCTCCTCTGTGTGAGTCCTTCCCAACAATTTTGAACATTGTATTGGGCTCCATGGCTAGTGACCAAGCTACAGTTCGTAGTAAGAGTTTGAAGAGTGTAAATCAGATTCTTGAGACAGACCCTGCCATTTTAGATGGAGACTCGGTTGTTATTCACCTGATTCTTAAGTGTGCAGGTGATTCGTCTCCTCAGGTCCGAGACTCTGCTGTTGGCCTTATTGGCAAATGCATATCTATGCGGCCAATATTGGAGGATGAAATGACACCCCGTGTTATTGAGCGTTTCACTGACTCTGGCGTGGGTGTTCGGAAGCGTTCCATGAAACTGGCACGTGATATTTACCTCCGCAACAACAACAAAGCCATTCGTGGACCAATCGCCGGCGGTCTGTTGCTGCGAGTCCAAGATCCTGACGAAGGCGTGCGCGATCTAGCAAAGCAAATGATGGAAGAGGTCTGGTTTGCACCTTTCTACAATGTTGAAGATTCTGCAGAGTATCAAACTTCGTTGACGGACCATGTAAGTTTGATGATCCGTATCGTGAAGTCTGGCAATGTTGCCGGCGTGTTGGACAAGGTTCTTCAATCAATTCTCAATACTAAAGAGAGCAAGCCAGTCGAAGGCCCTTTCACTGTTTGCACAAAACTTGTAGCCAACATGTTTGGCCTTATTGACAACCTGGACTCTGATGATCCAACGGTCCCCGCTGGTCGTGATGCCCTTCTTGTGCTCATGATATTTGCGAAGGCAGACCCCAAGCTGTTCACTTTTGAGCAAGTTCGTCTCCTCAAGCCACATCTGTCTGCCATCCAAACACGCGAAGATCTTCTTGTTTTCCGTGCTGTGACTGCCATCTACCGTCGAGTTCTCCCCAACCTATCTAGGATTCACTCTCACTTTCTGCAAGAGGTGCGATCTCTCTTGAACCAGTCGGTTTCTAAACTTCAGAAGCCTCTTCTTGATAACACTATGGCCTGTATCTGGATCATTAGCGATATTTTGCAAAACATTGCTCCTTTGTCTCGTCTCGCTGCTTCGTGCATGGCTGGTGCTCAAGCGCAGAAAAACAAGTCTCTAGATGCCAAGACCGTCTCTACGTTCTCACGTTATGCTATTCTTATGGGTATGATTGGAAAGCATTGCAATTTGGAAAGCGAGATTGACTTCTTTCGGGATAAGTTCCCCGGCTGGAAAGGAAAGACGGTGACTTCGCTCATGGTTGACATTTTACTTCCATTTGCGCTAAAGGGACAGCCTATGTCAATGCGCTCCTCAGCCCTTGACTCGATCGGTCTCATTTGCGAATCTTCTCCACGAAACTACGTCTCGCCTAATGTTTATACCTGCTTCCAAGAAGTTTTTGACGATAAGATTTCACAGCTTGAGAACATGATCTTGTCTTCTTTTAAGGAATTTCTCCTGACCGAGGAGCGGAGATCTGAGGCTGCCTCGGCTGAAGCTGCCGCTGAAAAAGCGGCTGGGAAGAAACGTGAGCTGACTGTGATGGGTGGTACCAATTTCGATGATGTAGCTAGTGCAACAACTCAACGCTTCCTCAAGGACATCACGCGAATTTCTCTCAGCACCCAAGACGACCATGCATTCTTGGCTATGGAGGTACTAGGAAGCATTAACCGTCAAGGCTTAGTACACCCAAAGGAGACTGGTATCACTCTTATCACTCTTGAGACATCAGACTTACATAAGATATCGGAGACTGCTTTCCAGGAGCACAAGGTTTTGCATCAAAAGCATGAAACGGTGTTGGAGAGAGAATATGCCAAGGCCATTCAATCTGCCTATCAGTATCAATGCAATGTTTGTGATGATAGCCGTGGTGCCCGTACGGGCCCTTACCAAGCTAAGCTTCATCTGCTGATGGAGGTCATGAAAGTTAGCAAATCGAAGAATCGTCAGAAACTACTCGAGAAAATTTGCTCCCAAGCCGATTTCGATCTCAACAAACTCAATGTTTCTGGTGGTATCCCTAACCACGTATTGTTTGCGCGGTTCATTGTTGAGAATTTGTCGTACATGGACTATGTCACTTTAGGCGAAGTCATTGCCACCGTCAATATCATGGAGAAGATTGTAATCACTACTGGCGCGCCGATTGCCCAGACGATTGAGTCTGACATCTTTGACATGCGTATGGACGCAATTTTTGCAAAGGACAACACTTCCGCCCCCCCCGCGCCCGCTCCTGCATCTACTGCGCCTAAACTTGACTTTATGGAGATGGCTTTGGATGGTAATCTGACCGTAGATGGCATAGTCAAAGAAGAGAAAGAGCTCACCCCTGCCACGGCACCTATTGAACTGGACATTGATCCGCAAAAGCTGAAGCGGTTTAGTGCGGCCTCGGCCATTCTTGTTGCGCTATGGGATGCGCGCACATATCTTCGTCGTCTATACGGTCTAGGCCTCAACCGACGTGAAACCAAGGTCAAAGCCCTGGCCAAGGACCTGAGCAAGGCCCCGATCAAAGTACAGGGCATCACTGGGGATAAACTGTGGGAGGAATTGAGCAAAATACCGGCAGCCTTCGACACCCAGCAATCCCAGCTTCGCAAGCTCAAGGCATTTGTTGATTTAATGAATGTCGATAGTGAGTTCAAGGTACCCAACGAGGACGAAGAGATGGACGAGGGCATGGGGCCTTCGACACCGTTGGGTGATGAGGACCAGGACGACATGGACGACCACGATGACCCTACAAGTTTTGTGACAACGGAAACTCGGGGCCGCAAGCGGAAAGGTGCCGGCACACCTGGTGGCGGTGCGCGCAAAAAGCAGGCGCGGGCATCTTCAAAACCCAGGCCCCGTGGCCGGCCACGCAAAAATCCGTTGCCGGAGCCAGAGCCCGAGCCAACCGAAATTGGCTCGGAGTGGATTTAACGGGTCGTGGTTGGCCTTTTAGTATTTTGATTTCTTCCTATTCTTCTGCTTGTTTTGTTTTCTTTTATCTCTTGGGACTTGGGCTAAAAAATCGGCATTGGTGTTTTTCTTTCTTTCTTTCTTTCTTTCATTTATTTTTATTTTATTTTTCTTTTTGCGTTGTGGGAGGGGAAGGGGACTTTGCATCGAACAATTCTTGGGATGGACAACAGGTATTGATTGCTGTTGACGCCGGTTCGTGACTCTCCTGTTTCTAGCTGATGCTTCTTCCACGGGCTTACAGCATGGTATTATTTCGCGTTTACCTGGTATTTGCTTGTCTTACATATTCATTTTGTTTCCTTTGTGCTGTGCTATACCACCCACACTTGATAGTTGTGAGTGGTCTCTTTATTCCATATTCCATCCGAGCATAGCAAATACCTACTACTTTTTTATCTTATTTTCGAGGGGGCGGGACTGGCTTCTCCACGGGCGGGTGGTGGTCACTTTTATGAAATGCTTTGATTCTTGATCGTCAAGTAAGTACTATGAGAAGAGATACATGAAGCGATTGGCTTCGCGCCTGTGACTTGCCAACGTCACCGTGTCGTAAAGCTATGGTCTAGATGCTGTTGTTGTTGTCTTTGTTTTTTAGATGCGCGGTATCATAGTCATCGTCTTGTTCAAATATGACGCCTTCATTGTCCTTCCAAGCCTTGATGGCCTCCTCATCTTTGTATACCTTGTTTTCGTCCTTGAGTAGCGCTACGCCTGGCCTATCCACCACTGCAATGGCCTCCTCGCGTGTCATCAGATTATCCATGATGAAGTCTTCATCTTCAGATATCGCTGCCGTGGTAAACTTGATGCGGAAGACCTGCTCGGTGAACTGGGCTAACAGCTTCTCTGGCGAGACGCCATCAGCTCTTTCCTTGATCTTTATTTGCAACTTTTCGCCGGTGCGCACGTTGAATAGAATAATGACTTCAGGTAGGCACTTGTGCCTCATAGTAAATAGTTGGGCGTATAGGACTGTCTGTAGGATGTGTTCGTTGGTGAGCGTGGATACAAACTTGATTTCCCACAAGCAGGCGGAGTGTTTTCCAGAAATGCTGGAGTAGTGTGCTAGGTCAGTGGTGGCGTCGGGCTTTTTTGAATCTTCCTCTGACTCTTCTTTCTTGGGGTCCGCTTTGATGCCAATGATGTCAGCCATGCCCATGAATTGTGTTGTCTCGGTGTCAATTGTGTACTCATGCTTGAAGGGGGCTTCAAACACCAAGGTTTTCCCGTAAGGCGAGTTGGTCAACTCTTCGTTGAGACGTGTGCGGGCGGCAGTGAGGTCTTTGGGCGTGATCCAGTCGCATTCCTGGGTTTGCATCTGAAGAAATCGGGGCTTGAACTTGGATCTCTTTGATTCATATTCACATGCCTTTTGGCATAGCCAGTGCACGTTGTCTTTTGTCAAAGTTTCACCCAGCCACGAATTCAGGACTTTGGGGTCGGTGTTGTCGTTGGAGGCTTCGTCTGGAGGGATAAGCGTTGTCAAAGTCCCTAGCATTTTGTGTTCACAGACTGCGACTACGGCAAGGCCGTTTAAATCACTGACGGCTTCGTGGAAATCCCAGTCGTCCTGAGGATAGAACTGGCCTGCTGAGTTTTTATCGGTTTTATCTTCTTTCGGCTTCCGAATGTTCCACTTGGTGGGAATGACCATCGGAAGATTGATTTGCTCATTTTCAGGAAGGGGTGGCGAGACAGTCTGGACGTCTAGGTACCTGTCGATGAGCGTCTGCAGCTCTTCATCGGGGATAAAACGAACTACGTCTATTACCGACAATGAGGCGTTGAGTAACAGGCCGTTTCGAGCAAGCCGGCCAGGTTTGGGGCCACAGATGAGCTTGTTTTCTGTGACGGGGATGTCTCTTGTCTTGTCCCAAATTGCCTTATCTGGTATGTCATCCACAGAGAGAAAAGGCAAAAGCGGTTCTTTGGCGTAGTTTACAACTATTAATTGCTCGCGGGCGCGGGTCAATGCAACGAATATCTGATTTGTGCAATGGTCGTCGGGGGCATCGCGAGCAATGAAGTTGAAGTAGGAGTGGTTGCTGACACCCAATACAATGATGAGATCGCGCTCGCTCCCCTTGAACTGATGAATAGTAGCAGCAGATAGCTTGCCCTTTATGACGCGCTCGTCTAGGGGCACATCGTCGTTTGTAGACACAGCGATGGGCACTCCGTATTCCTCGGCAAGAATGTTGACCAAGCCGGACATGATTGGGCTGCCACGCACACTGGGCGAAAGAATCGCGGTATTCTCAGCACGGTATTTATTGATGAAAAACATGAGCTTTGCCGCGATCGGCCCCGGATTGAAGACGTTAGCATTCAAGAAAATGGGCACCGGGCCACTTTTAGAGCCATGCATATACTTCTCCCCCTCGAGGTACACGGTGTTGATAAAGTCAACAGTCTGGTGAGACAGTCGGAAACTCTTGCTGAGGGTTTGGCTGGCCCAAGGGTACTCTGGCGACAGGGGCCCTAGGAGGTCAGGCGCAAAGTTGAGGAACCTGGCGTCTGCCTTGCGGAAGCCATAGATGGCCTGTTTGTCGTCACCAAGAATGACCAGACGTGCAGATTTGCCGAGGGTGAGGTTGTTGGTGCGGATAAAGAGGCACATGAGCCAAAACAGCAGCGGTGTGCAGTCTTGGAACTCGTCTAGAACAATTATGTGATAAGGTCGTCCAGACCAACGCAAGGGCCTGCCTTCTCCTCGGTTAAGACGCTTTAGTTCTGCAAGGAGTTGTGCATCTGTGTGCAGAGAAGATCCAAACAGGCGACAAGCCATAGCGTGGAAGGTGAGCACGGAGCAGGAGCCGGAGTACTTTTCTAAGCGCTTTTTTGTTTCCACGCAAAGACGCCGGGAGTATGTCAGGATGGCGATGCGCTCGTTGGGACCAGCGCCTGCCACAAGCGCCTCTGCCGTTGCTGTTTTGCCCGACCCAGGACGTGCCGAGACCAGGACGTTGTGGTCTTTTGAGAGCTCAACAATGCGTTTTTGTTCTTCCGAGGGTACGAACGGGCTCTTTCTGGGACGTCTCTTGGGCGGGCTGGGAGTACGGGGGTTTACTTTTGTTTCTTCATTTCGAACAGTGGCAGCCGAGACGAAAGACGTAGCGCCGGAGGTAGTGCTAGGGGTGATGGGACTAGAGGGGACTGTTGAGTTTGCCGAAGAGGGCGACCGGGTAGATGACCGAGATCGGGATGGCTGTAGGCGGGGTGGAGGAGAGGGGACAGGGCGCTTAGATTCCTCAGACGGAGCTTCCATGTTGAAGATGGAATGCGAGCTGTGAGAGCGGCGGGCCTTCCATTGCGATGAAGAAGCAGATGCAGGAGCACGGGCTAGAGGGGAGGGCGAGGACGGGGACGGCCAAACTTGGCGCAATAGATTTGTCAAAGAGGCTGATTTCGTGGCTGTAGAATAAGAGTGTCTGGCGCGAGGTACTGGACGAGGATTTAGGTAGAACAGAGGCGAAACGGGGCGCAATGAGAAGGGCGTTGATTGCCGCCTTGTAACGAAGACTTGGCGCATGGTGGTGCTGGAGCAAAAGCGGCTATTTCGAAGCACCCTGTAATGTGGCCAGAAAGATGGTGATTGGTGGGAGTGGTAGGTGGGGATTGATTACAACATGTACAGGGTGGTGGGGGTGGGGTGGGGTGGAGTAGCGGCCTGGGGGCCTGGAGGGAAGGCAAGGCTAGCAGTGTAGAAGCCAGGGAAGAAACGACCAGAGTACGTACTGCAAAGCGCAAAGACGACGAGGCTGAAGATTGGCGATCGTGAAGCGCGAGGTCCTATTTTAGACACCAAGAGCTCCTTTTTGCGAGGCACAGGGCGTTGTTTGAATAGCGAGTGGTTATGCACCTAGAGCGTTAGTAGACAAATAAAGGTGCAAGACGCCGCTTTGTGTTTGGACTCAACTGCAACAAAGGCCATGGTCCTGTGCTAGAAAGGGCAGATAGGCTCCAATGGTGTGCCTGATAATATATCTGCGCTAAACTAAAATATGACTGGGCTTTTAGACTTGTTTTAGTGCTTTGCTTGTACGTCGACTATTGTTATTGTTATTGTGTTGTTTTACGTCTACCTACTGTTATTTCGCAGCAATACGACGGCGTGTTCCGGACAGAAACTGCTGGTTGATGTCATCGCCCAGTAGCATCTGGGCGGTCAGCGGCTGCAGGTTTGCTTAGATTTTCAGCGCCTCCTATGACTTTTTAGGGT
>NETT01000250.1:6562-32333 GCA_003449175.1 Ceratocystis smalleyi
CCAAGCCTCGCGACAGTCTTAGAACCACTACCTGTTCCAAGCTGCCCATGGCAATATACTACAATTGATCCAGAATACCCGCTGACTTCAGCAGCTAAAGCAGGGGAAGAGTCCACACATACATGATCGATAACGGGAAACAAAGATTTAGTACCAAGTACCTCGCTCGCTTATGAGCCTCATTAATTACTCTTGATAAACAAACAAACTAGTGACGCAAAAAAAGACCTCCCAGCATGATATTCATTTAGCCGACTCAAACATTTCCCCACGTTGTTGAAGAAAAGAAAAACACCCTCTACGACTACTGCCCTCATAAGAGACGTGGTTTAGCAACGTACCATACTTGACCTCTACCAAATCTTGCATGTCGGCTCCTTGACTGGGCAGTCAAAAGTTTTGAGGAAGTCTTCGCTGTTAGCCAGAGTACCGGAAACCCGAGCCCAAAAAGGTGGCTGGGCGCGGGTGGCAAGACGGTTGGGAGGCGTGCGGTCCTTGCCGCAGCGGGCATTGGCAAATGAAAGGAAGAACAGCTGATCAGGGGTAAATTCGAGTCCGGGAAGCTTTTGATCATTGCCAGAGTTCAGCTTTTTCCATGATTGGTAGGCAACAGATATGCCAACAGCGTCGGCAAGGTTCTCGTCCTTAGTGAGCTGGCCATTGACGTTGTAGGTAGACCCATCTTCGCCGGTGCCGGGCAGGCTGATCTTGGAGTACTGGTCAACAAAGCATTGGGCTTTCTGGTCAAACATATTGTTGGTTTCTGGGGTCCACCAGATTGTAGTTTCCGCGTAAGCACCATTTTCATCGAAGAGGCGGCCAACAGAGTCAAAGGCATGGGTCATTTCGTTGCCAACCATAGACCCATAGCCACCATAGGTGACGTATGCAGGTGCGTCGGCATCGAAGACAGGGAATTGCATCAGACCAGCAGGGAGAATTAGCTCATTGCCGCCAATCTGATAGTATGTGCTGGCGTCATTGGGGCTATACTGCCATTCGTCACGGTCAGTAGGCTTTCCCACAGCTTCCCACTGAGACTTGAATCGCATTTGCCGCAAGGAGACTTCATTATCAAAATGGCTCTTGTCATCGACCACAGAATACCTGTACATGTGAGCCAAATCATTCGGGTCGGTGATGTTAGGGCTGAGAGTCGGGTATGCGACCTTTTCTTCCATGTTGAGAAGCTTTTTAACAGCGCGATCCGAACTCTGGCCATCCATCCAGTCAAGCGCTTCAAACTTCTCGATGTAGGCACTCTTAAGGTTGGCCACTAATTGATCGGCCATAGCTTTGGCATTAGGTGAAAAGGCCTTCTCAATGAAGAAACGGTTCATGATACCATCGACACCGCTATCAGTATGGTCAACGCAATGGGATTTGCGCTCATTTTCGGCATAGAAGTTTTTATTGAAATCCTTCAGAGGTTGTAAGCTTTGGTGCTCGACAAATGGCTCGTAGCTTATAATGAGGCGCCACCTGAAGTACGCTTTGAGGACATCAGGACTAGCTTCGCTCAAGATCTTGCCAAGCCCAGAGAAGTACTTGGGGTGGTGAACAATAATGCGAGGGGTGGCTGCGCCCTGTGGAGTCAGGGAGTTGATGATATCGCGTACGCCAAGCTGTGGAACAAGCTCATCAGCTTCCTCCAGAGTCATCCCTTGGTATACGCCTTCGACGTTCTGCATCTCCAGGGCTGTGGGCATTGAGAAAGCGATACTTCTATCCAGTGTGTATAGCTTTTCAATGATTTCTGGAGTAGTCTCGGGATAAATCTCGGAAAGGACCTTGGTGATGATATTGTGGTACTCGTAGCTGATAGCCTCTAGCTTGAAATACTCACGTGAAGGCATACCGAGGTTCGTCGGACCAGTGATGCCAATAGAAACGGTGTCAGGGTTATTGTCGTCAATCTGGGGGCCAATCAAGGCCAGGCCACTAGTATCATGCTTGAGCAGAATCAGCAGAGCGTCTTTGATAGTCTCCGTATTGTCAATCTCGGCAAGGACTTTCTTGAGAGGCTCAATTCCAAGGCTCTTCATGGTGTCTACATCCATACAAGCATCGTAGATGGCCTTCATCTTGTAGAAGTTCTTAGCGTCCTGGGAGTCTGGGTCTATGCTAGCAGGTAACGAGCCCTCGACAACCTGGTGAGTGACCTCGGCCATGCGCTCTTCAATGAGGCTTATTGTGTTGACTTTATCATGGTTTGTTTTGAAGTCATGCTTGAGGCGCCAGCCGCCACAAGCCAATTCTTCAAAGTTATTGCATGGATCGATGTCAGCGTAGTTGGGAGCCAAGTTAGAGCGAAACTCCTCTGCGATGCGCAGGCAGGCAGGAGTGGTGCAGTATTCAGAATTGGGCGTCGAGGCAGAGATAGCTTCATCCCCGGCAGTCGAAGAGCTCGTTTGAGCATTAGCAGCATGAGCGAGCAGGCCCGGGGTCAGGATAGTGCCGAATTTCATGGCGGCGGTTGGTTAACGGTGGGATAAAGACAAATGGTATAGTAATAAATGGAGACCGAGAGGGAGTAGGGGGAGGCCTTATAATGAGATGCTTTGCTTTGATGTATATAAAATGTGAAGTGAAGAAAGCAACAAAAGAAAGTCAAATAGAGGGCGCGTAACTCAGAGCTTGTAAGTGTGCAAGGGAGCCTGCAAAAGAGGGTATTTAAGAGAGAGTGTGATGTTCAAGTTCAATATTTCTGTCACCATTAGAGCGGTCATTGTTCATTAAATAGAAACCACGTCAACATGACGTGCCAAACAATTGCTGAAGCTTGTCAAGCTTGGATAGCTAAGGCAGTTTAGTTTCATGCAGCCCAAGCTGATAACGATAACGGCTTGGCTTGCCACTTGGCTATGAATAGATTAGCAGGGCTTAGCTATAATCCTTCAACCCACGGACATTTTCCGCATGAACAAACAAACTCTGAGTGCCAAATCTCTACAGTGAAGTTCCTGACGGAAAACCTGTCAAAATAGGAATCGTTGTGACACTTGTTCTAGACCACTGTTGTAGGTCCTCCTACCGGTACCCCTTCGCGACTGCACCATGTAGCGCGATCAAGCTGGTGAAATGTGAAATCGATGATGATGACTAGATAGAGCATTACCAGTATCTTTACGAGGCGATGACACTCCCACAAGCCGCAATGTCTAGCTAGTGGTCGGTGCCAGACAACGCACTTGAGCCATATTTAAAATATCTCTGTCCTGTCGAGAAAAAAAAGAAGCCCAAGTTCCTGGCCTAGTTAGGATTCGGACATATTCTGGCGAAGGATTCTTGACTAGATCCCTGCCAGCATATTCACCCTATTAGAATGATGGGCAGTAGTCCGCTTTACAGTGTGGTTATTAATATCCCCTGGCTACTTTCCAGGTTGCATAGTAGCACAGACAAGAAGCAGATGCGAGTGTTATTCGATATTGTCACGGGTGAAGGCGCAATGCTAACAGACGTATAGAATCTTTATTGTTCGATGGGACATCAAAGGAGTCTAACTAGATGGCTATGATGGTGTGCGGGGTGAACTATATCTACTGGTCCCACTGTGTTCGTGCCCTGCCTCACCGCATTCCATTCTCGGTGTCAAACCGTAATAGATATATATAAAGACAGGATGTAAAGCCGGCCGATCGCACCATGGATGTATTCAAGACATGCCACTGCAGACGACAGCATGTCCCCATGTACAGCCTCACGCTAGACCTACTCAAGAAGCTGGTAGGGCTTGAAGGGATGATGCTGGTGCAGAAGAATATAGCAATGCCATTTGCGTCGGCCTGCTATGCACACCGTACATTTATAGTAATTCTCTAGCAGTGTCTGCATATATTGCTCCTGGCCTGCATTTATGATTTTCAAACATAGAGGGGGCTCAAAAATAAAGCTACTTAATGCGAGATAAGACATTGTCGTTATTATAGTAATAGTCTATAGAAACAACACAAGCAACGCCAACGAGGGCTCTTCTTAATGTAAGCACCCATAGCTATGACCAACACCTATTTATGACAATGTAGTACAAGTAGACTAGCAACATGAGAGTCATACCCACTACCGCGTATCTCGATCTATGAATCAATACCAAAGATGTGTCTTTATGAGAACTAAGAACTTGGCCACAGTGCAGGAGACGGCGATAATCTTAACATACATACTTATTAGCTACCAAAAAAGACACGTGGTAAAGCTACAACTGGCTCAAGTCCACGTAACACTCATAACATCAAGACCGGCAACTTCGAATACCTATATTCAGGGACCTTTATGCTTGGCAACGTAGTGCTTCTATGGAGAACAAATCCCGAGTAAGCATTGTCTCCAAGTCTCAGGTTCCACGGTGGAGTATAGTTCGTCACACCAGAACTCGTGCAGCCATTGTTATGGCGCAATCTATGATATTGTAGCCCGTTTTAGAAAGCAGGGTGGCACAAATACAGTCTCAGACAAAGATCAAATAGACTACCGGTCTCCTTATCTTGCCTGCACGCTGCGTTGATATCTTTTGTGGCCTTCCCGCTAAGCAGGATGACATCATACCTAAATGAGGCCATCAGGGATACCGCATAATTAAGCTGCCTTACCATGCATGGCTCGCGGGAGCAGCAGCATGCGTGCTACTTTTATGACGTTAATATAAATTATATCTGCGTAGCTCCAGCGCGTTTTTCAGCTGTTAAACTACACGACCAGTCCGCTTGATAAAGCAATGCGTGCCGCTAGTGAAGAGGTCGCAGATATGGAGCCGGTGTTCGCACAGAATAGCCCTCCCTCTTAGCAGCATTAAGTTCCGGTCAATCATGGCGAAACTCCTTTTCCCACTACATCAAAGTGGAGGCATAAGATCTTAGTTGAGATCATATGGGAAAGGTCACCTCTGCGCGTACCGTACCCGGGACAGCCCTTGCAGTACTCTAAGCAAGATGCCAAGCAGCCCACAAACAGCCGTCGGCAGCGTCAAGAGTGTCTAGCCCATCGCCGCACCACTAATGTGGCCGTAGGGACACCTACTGATGTGGGTTATCCCTAGGCCTCGTCGTCAGAAAGCTTTTACGGCGTCACGGCGCTCTTCTGGCAGCAGAAGCAGCAAGTTAAACGCGAAGCTCGTGTTATCAAACAATCCATCACAACACGCATAGTGAGGGGATCTTCACCACAGGGTATACGGTACACAATTGAATATCGTGATTAGAGGCCACAATAGCCCGGCTACAGCTAGAATCCATCCCATATTGGATGCCCGCCAGCATGCAATGCCATCTCAAAAGCGCTCCGAAATATAGTGAACACCGCTAAAGTGGTGAAACGCATACGTATTAGACATAGGCACCTGGGCCTTTTGATTGTAGCAAATCATCAGAGGTACAATGGAACTGAGAGTTAACTCTCTGGACGGACACCGGTGAGCGAGTTATAGATCCTGGAACACTAGGGCATTTGTAGATGATTTTTTGTCTTTTTATGCCAGTCATGATAGCTATTGCTCCTTCAACGCTCCTGCCAGAATATGGCTAAGTCGATGTGCAGGCAAGAATCCTCAGCCGTGATCCCAGGTATCAACCTCGTAGTCAAAGTTCTCAGGTGTTGTTGCATGGCGCTCTACACATTGGTTGAGTGGCGTTCCAGAGACGCCTCACTTCTTTAAAACAAGACCCACACCTCGTGAGGCTGACACCCTACTACTTCACCCTCATGAGTACATTGTACATGCATAAAAGGAATGAAGTTTTGAGATATAATGCTATCCATAAATGTTGATGAGACGACTAATTTAATGCAATGCGATGTTGTAACATATTATATATTGTTCGAGTTTATTAAAACTAACTTCTCAATCTCTTGGTATGCCGTTTACTTGCATAAAGTATTCGCCCTATATTATTCCGGTGGATCCGGAGTCTCCACAGCATGACAGCTCCACTAATTATCTTTCGAGAACTTTCCGCTGCTTCCTTTCGAAGTCAGTGCCACACGACACTATCAGGTCCTATACTCCCTAACATGTAGCAGACTAGAAGCAAAAGAAAGTATCAAGTTCACGATGCATCGTCAAGACTTCAGTGATAAGCGTGAACGGAACGTTCATTTTCTTGTGGCATGGTTTACAAGCAGACTCAAGAGAACAGATAGATAATCCTTATATTTTTAGCATACGTAACCTAGTCACTAACCCTTACAAAGAGCCGCTACCACAATAATCGTGTATTTCGTATTTGCCAAGGCATGCATCAGGAATCTTGCGACATTAATGGCAAAGCTAACTAACTATACGCCGACTTTTGACGCAAAAAGCCAGCGATGGGTTAAAACAATAAGCGACTGCCCTTTAGAGTGGCATCCATATAGAGGAATGGAACGGCTTGGGAATAAAGTCCCTGTGCCGGCAGGTTATCTACGGGTCACGGCCTGAAATGTAACTTTTATTCAATGGGTATTACTGTTTATCGGTATATTTTTTTATTTGGCATCGCGCGTCACCTGTATATCCAAGGCCGTCTCTCAAAACACCAGACACAACTGACTATCAAGGCTGTGCTATACGTGGCTGTAGGGGTAGGGGTCGGTAGAGACTTTCTACTTACGGAGCCGGGCTAACTTGATAAGAGCACACATCAGAGTACAATACAGTGCACAATGGCGCGAGATATCAGGATATCTGGTACATACAAACGTAAGAAACTAAGCGACCTAGATTGGGCACAATATTTTGTACTAATCATTCGATTATTGCTACGGAGCTTCTTGTTTAACAACCTGCCGGTTTTCACGGCCGTGGGGTTGGGGCTTAGCGATGGCGTTAAGCCGAATGGTCTTAGTACAGCAATGCTTTGACACCAGATGGGAACTTTGGTAAGCAAACAAACCGTTGAGCGCTTGGAGTTGCGACTGACTAATAGTCGAACGAGTTGCAAGGAATGGGCGACGGACTAATAGCCGATCGGCCACATGGTTGGGTTAACTTTGTTAGCGAAGCTTAGCCTGAAGCTGGGGCACTTGAAAAGACAGAACGGGATTGCGGCATGGAAACTAGCTAGGAACAACTAATATGAATAATACAGACCAACTATAGAGGGAAGTTTGGTACTGAGCATGTAAATTGTGCTCTACCATGTAAGTAATCAACCAAGCATTCTTGATTATGCAATATATTACGTGAAGCTAACTCATTCGGAAACCGTTTGGGTGTTGGATCGGGAAATGATTCCTTCTATTTGACCGCGTATCTTTTATTTTGCCCTGCAGTGCACGCAGAGGTCGGTGGTTGCGGTAGATTTCGTCGACGAGCGAAGCATTTCTGCTTGTTCACAATATCTGTGCGTTCGAAGTATGCTGTCAAATTGTCGTTAATTGAACAAGCTGCTTCACTACAAATAACGCTCAAGAATTGCGATTAATCAGATATCTAAGTGAAGAATAATTGGAAGACCAGCCAAAGCCACACGGCATTTTGTAAAATAGGCGGTGGGGGTCGGCAGCTCGTGTATCAAGTCGGGGCTATCTTGCTGGGCGAGGATCGGCATGGGATTAGATCGACCTGTATTATGATAATGGCAGGCTGGTTTTTACATGGGGTCAGTTATTGATCCATGGGTGTGCCACCATGCTGTGTATGGCTATGAGGTGGTTTGTTCCCACCTTGCAAAGCCAACGAGCCTGGACTTTTTATGTCATACTTAGCAACTTGATTGGTGGATGCTTCTAGACTTGATATTTGGGGGTTCCAAATCGAGAATCAGGACATCAGAACGAATAGGAGGATTGAGGGTTGATTCAAGTGGTGGCTGTTTTTGCATAAAGTCGACACTATCCCGCTGACTAGATGATGATTTGAAAACTTAGGATCTATCGTCACTCATCCCGCCTCTCTCTCTCTCTCCTTTACAGCGAGCTTTCGTCATCCTACCATACTATCATTCCCCTTTTCACTTCTTTGCACCAACTTAACCACTATGTGGCTCTCAAACCTCCCTCGTGTAGTCTTCACGACTGCCATGTTCTGCACTCTGACTCTGGCAGCGAGAAATCGAGTTGTTGGCTCTGCCAGTGGCCTTGGGCTCTCATTCACGGTGATGAGTGATGGTTGGACGCAAGCCTTAGGCCCTGGAGGCTTCCTGTTGGATTTCTATGTTGAATCAGACGACAGGGTTATGGAGATTACGGACCTGAAAAACCCGGCTGGTATGATTGATTCCCGCGAAGCCATTCTGAGCGTCTTTGAGCGCGAGATCGGGGGCAGTGCAGGCTCGCTCCGGGAGTTCAAGTCCTATGCGATCTATGACGATCGTGATTTCAGCATTATCAACTCGGTTTTCAGAGAGTTTGAACATGATCCAGACACAACCGGCACTATTCCTGGGATCCCTATTCGAAGGGACAGCGAGATCTTCAATCATATTTGGAGGTCTTTGCGCGGAACGACATTTGGGTCAGATGTCATTACTATTTGCACCGACTTCATGGAGACAGAGGGAATGTACATTTCGAGTTTCGAAGTTGGCAAAGATGACACGGGTGAAAAATGGATCAAGGCCAAGTTTAAGAAGAACTAGGATGATGGTTGAGCAGCTGGCGAGAGACCTTGGAACTTAACTCGCATCGTGAAAGTTATTGGCAATCAAGTATACTAAGGATTTTCCCCATTGACCGCATCAAATGTGAAATGCTACGGAAGTACGATATATTAACCTATATTGCGATTCTATGGCAAAAGAGTTGCGAAGATGTGAGAGTCAAGGTGGTGTGTCAATTTGAGGTTGAAAACGTATGGCGTTGGTAGGATGTCGGGTCAAAGGACGCCTCTCAGTATTATGGTTTCGCGTGGATATAAGAGAAGGGGAATTGAAGCTTAAGCGAAATACTAATAGAGATAAAACGTGCAAATAATCATGTTTTTGCTCTCCCCGCTGTGCTGCTACCCAAGAGGAATAAGCCTCTATGAGATCTAAGATTTGAAGTGTAGGAAAATGAGAATGTAATTTAGCACGTGCTAGCTGGGCGGCATCTTGTAGAATAGCTTAGTTGTGGGAATCTCAAAACAAATCGTGCTTCTTGTGTACGAGGTTAGCGAGAAAGCTGGTACGTAGATGCAGATAGTTTANNGTGCCGTCATGGAACTTGAAAGAGCTAGTAGAGGCAGAGTGCATGGTGGGTGCATAAGTGAAGAGAAACATAATGGACACAATGGGGCTTTAAGATGAGTTGGTGTGTAGAATCTACAATAACTAAGCGGCCAAACTAATGTAGACGAAAACAAGTAACAGGCAAGTGTAGCACGTACAGGTAGGTGTGGCGTACTTTGTTGTGAATTGACTGAAAGGTGTTGAACTTCTGAGCGCTCAAAGGTTTGGTGAATCCGTCAGCCAGAATCTTTTCGGTTGTTACATAATCCAGCTTCATCTTTCCTTCTCGTATCCACTCCATGATTGCATGGTATTGTACGTCGATGTGTTTGGTCTTTGAGCTGGCTCCTAAGTTGTTTGCAATCTTCAGAGCTGCTTGGTTATCGCCATATATCAATGTGCTGTTTCGTAGTTTGATGGGTTGGGCCGATTGCTCCATTATGCTTTCTGATTTCAACATCTTGAGACACCATTTTGTCAATCGGTGCATCCAAATACCTTCTTTTGCACAAGGGGTGAATCCGACGTATTCAGATTCTGTGGTTGAGGTAGCAACACTCCGTTGCTTTTGCGATTTCCATTGGACTGGTCCGCCGGCAAGCATGAATATCATGCCTGACACCGACTTCCTGTCCTTGGTGTTTGCGTAGTCAGCGTCGGAATAGCCTATCAAGAATTCATTCGTTCCCCCACGACGTGACGAGTCAAATTCCAGGCCGAGGGAGGCAGTGTCTCCAAGGTATCAGCTACACGCTTCGTCGCTTCCAGATGTCTCTCTGCAGGGTCTGAGAGGTGTTGTGATAGGGATGATGTGGCGAATGCAATGTCCGGTCTAGTCATGACACTTGGGTACATCAGTGTGCCTATGAGTGATTGGTATGCACTCTTGTCTGCCCCCTTCTCTTCGGGACGTCTCGGTTCTAATGTCTCCCAGGAGCCGATCGGGGCATTGATCGGTCGTGCCCTGCAAGCAGCCATGTCAAAGTCCTCGGCCATTTTCTGGATGTATCCGGTTTGGGTTAACCACATCTTTTTGTTCGCTTTGTCTCGGGTAACTTCCATGCCTAAAAATGACTTCAGTTTCCCCATATCCTTGATACCAATTGTTTTGGATAGTCCTGTGATGAATTCTTTTATCTTCGATTCATCTGATCCTGCAACTGCGATGTCATCGACATAGATCAAGACCATGATTCCCTCATTTGGGTTCACCATGATGCACTCGTCCTTGCACATTGAATGAGTCCGAGCTGAGATAGACATCTCACTATTTTATTGCGCCATGCGTATGAGGCTTGTTTGAGACCATATAACGCTTTGTTTAGTCTCCAAGCCATGCCCTTTTCTTGCATTGGCGGAGGTGGGATGAGATGTACCGTCCCTTCCAGCCTAGCTTGCGCAAACGCATTTGTGGCGTCTACCATTCGACACTTCAGGTTCAGTGCGCATACGATTGCAAAGAAAATTCTCGTTGTCGCTTGCTTTGGTGTTGGTGCATAGGTCTCATGATAATCAACTCCCCGTATTTGTTTAAATCCGTGTGCTACCAACCTGGCCTTGAATTTCTCAGGTTGGCTATCTCCGCTTGGCTTGATTTTGAACACAAATTAGGTGTTGACCAGTTTCATGCCCTTCTTGAATGGAACAGTTGTCCAGGTGTTGAATTCACGTAGTGTTTTCAACTCTGTGTCGATTGCTTGTTGCCATTTTGATGCGTGTGTGGGATGATTCAATGCCTCCGCGTAGGTTCCCGGTTCGCGTTCAGTGATCTTTGCCATCATCGCTCTGTCTTTTTCTTCCATTCGTTCAATATGCTTGGCGCATCTTTCCGGTGTTGTAGCGGCATCACCCATTTGTACTTGGAAGCGTCATCCACTACAATGATGTAGTATGTGCTTTGTTGATTCCGATAGGATGGTTGCCTGATATGTCCATGTGTATCAGGTCCAGAGGTTCTTGAGTGGACAAGGTGTGAGAATGTCCATTTGTTTTGGTTATTTTGCCTTTCGCACAGGTCTGGCAATGTAAATCTTGTGGTTTTGCACCGATTGACCACAAGTGTTTGTCTGCTGATTGTTGATGTATACTTCTTAGCTTATGCTCACCTGCATGGCCGAACTTCGTGTGAGCTTCCTCGTATGACATTTGTTTTACACTCGGTTCTGTCATTGCAGCGCATGGAATGGTGTATAGCCCATCCTTGTCTATACAATTCGGTCGTCTGCGTCCCATTTTGATGAATGCATTATGTTCCCGAGCTATTACTTCCAGTCCTTTACTGCAAAGTTTCTTTACTGACAAAAGGTTTTGGTTTAATCCGTCTACATGATAACCATGTATGGTGATCCCGAAACCCCCAACATCAATCTTGGCAAGCCCCACTGTTTGGGTTTCTAATGAATTCCACCCCAGTATACTGGTATAGGTTTTATTTTTCGGTGGCTGTGAATTCTTGTCAGATCGCCTGTGACATGATGTGTGCTGCCACTGTCGATGATCCAGTGGTTGGGGGTCTTCTTGGGTTATCCATAAAGCTCATGTTGGCGGTGATCTTTTTGTTGTCCCATGATGCTTTATGTCTGCAGACGTCTTCAGTGTGGCCGACTCTTCCGCAGAAATGGCATACGGGCCTGCCAGGTTTCTTGTTTACTCGTCGTTGTCTGGAGGGTTCTTGAACTGTGCTTTCTTTCCATGATGGAGGTAACATTGCGATGTCGTCATCAATCTTCATCATCACCTCATTCCACGTTCCGTCGCCTTGCCTTATGTTCTTTTCAAAAACTTTGGCAATGTGTGGCGGTAATCGCGTGGTCCACAGGTCGACGATGATTCTTGTCATGAAATCATCAGTTTTCGTGTCGCTCGCCAGAAACTCGAGTCCGGGGATATCCTCCATCTTGCTCCTCAGGCTGTACCATTTCTTGGAGGCCGTGTCACCTTCTTGCCACTCCATTGCTTGCTTGATATTGGAAAATATTACAAAATGGGTGCGGTGTATGGAGCTGGTGTACCTTTCCTTCCGTGAAGTCCAGCACTTTACCAAGGTGTCCGTGTTCTTAACAATCTTAAGGTCATCCTCTTGGAGACCGGCACGAATTATCGCGAAGGCATCGGCCTCGTCTCTTGCTTTGTCGTCCTCGGACCTTTCAAGTTCCATAGCATTTACAAATTCCTCTTCCTTGAATCCTTTGAAAAGATACGTCACTTTTCTGGCCTTCAGATTTCGGATCGTGCCTTTGGACCATTTTTCCCAATGAATGTCGTTCAGTTTGGGAAAGTTCATGAACATGACGTCCTTAGAGCTGCTGCTCAAAGTTGATTGTGTTTCTGGCGTCGTATTTGTCATCACTTTTTCCACCAATAATTTTAATAGGAGACCGAAGTCTTCTTGGTACATGTTGCCAGCTTGAGTGTTCTGATTTAATGACATCTTGGCGGGAAGTTCTTTTTTTTTTATGAAGCAACAAAATGTGGCAAGTACGTGCTGTCGAGGGTTTGATTCGTGACTTATCGAGTTCGTTCCGTCTTATTGATCAATATCTTGTTTGATATTTTGTCGTGTGGCGGATTATCGTATTGTTAAATCTGTTTGGGAGGTGTTTTGCTTGTTGGAAACACCGGGCTCATAACCTGTTGTGAATTGACTCTTGTTAAACTTTATTTATTAGGAGGCTAAGTTTTCTCCGTCAAAACACATCGCGTCAAACGTGACTACCTCACGTGTTTATCCGGATAGTAGCGGAATATCCACAACACACTTCAACTTCCTATTAGATCAATTGGCTTTTGAGGACAAAGTATTGTTTGGTTGTCGACGAGGTCTCCAAGATGGGGTTTGGTCGTTGAGTGGTGCTAACCCCCCATGCCAGTGCATCCATTATTCACGCAGACATTATGATTTACAGTCAAAGGCATTGATTGCATGTACAAAATATCCTCCACCATGAAGACTTAGGTTGAAAGCGGCTAAGGTTACAGGAACGGCAAACTGACAGAGTGCCAAGCACGCTGCAGTACTTGCAGCAAGAAGCAGGCTTCTCACTAGTTAAGGAGGCTTTCATAGCTGAAGGCATGCAATAATAGTGGCTAGTGTTGAAGCTACAGCGAAGCTAGGTCTGGCGGTAACGGGAGAGATTTGAGCAGCCTAGCAGCCTAGCAGCCTAGCGGCCGTCCTGCGATGGGGTCTTAATTGGACTGTTTGAGCCATTGGTAGAGCTTCCTGGTCTTGAATGCCTGTTAAGAGCCCTAGGACGTGAGTAGTAATTGCACCTTGGTACTCTATTTACCAGTCAAGTGGCTTTCACGAACCTTACAATAGCGCCTTTGCTATATATCTCTGCGTCCATTTCTCCTAATTTCAAGAACATGCAATACGGCCTCCCAATTTGTGGTATAACACCGAGCTATTTCTGTAGATTTCTGGTTAGAAAGGCCTTTATGATTAGTCTCAATGCACATAGGAGCTTGTAGGACTATGGCCAAGCTGAGTACATGGAGTAGGCGTAACAAAAGTGCTTTAGGCCAACGGACATGGATAGGGAGTCGAAAACACAAGTCCGCAACTGTGATTACTTTGGTCTATTCAAGAGTTTTCCAACTGTTAAGTATGTCATCGTCAAGTAAAGAAAAGCAAACATAGTTCTCGCTCTTCAAGCCCTTCGGAGTGTCACATAATTGTGCATCTTTCTCCCTGTAATGATGTACAATGTTCTGCCAAGTACCGTTTATGATAGATATCACGGCAAGCCTTCTCGATATTGACCCTCAATCACGCAAACTATCTAGTCTCGATGAACAGATTATTGTTGAATATATTGTCGACCCGGATTCGCGAGGATCACCGCTGAATTCATGGTGTGGAAGAAATGGCCCACTGCCTGCTCGTCGTCCGCGACGCATCTCATGTCGACAACAGCTGAGACGATAACCTCATCAAGCGAAAGCCAGACGTGAACAGATGTTTCGATTGTAAATACGACTAACAGAGGGCCAAATGAAACGATCCAGCGCTTATCCACGACCGACTTAGACATGTGGACAGCACAATTTCGAATTTCGGTATCGATCCAGTTGACATCTCTAACTTTGAGGATACTGGCCTCACCAGGGGCGTTGTTCCAAGTGGAATGGGTTCCACGCCACGGGCGCAAAGAGATTGGGAAAGCCGAATTAACTTCGGCCAGGAAACTGAGAATGGGTTGCAGTCACGCAGGCGACCAATGCAGAAGGCCTGGGCAATCGCGCTGTTTATCGTGGTTGCATACCAAAATTATCTCGCTAACGGGTATGAAGAAAGAAGGCCCTCGAATGATTTGGCTAACGCGACAACTCATAGTTGCTGTACCAACAGCCACATGGGCTTTGAATAGCCCACGCACTTCAATCAGCACCTATGGCTCGATCAACTGGTAGCCATCCTGTTCTGATTCTTGACAGCCATGGTATCCAATATTCAGACAAATTTGAGAAATATTGTCAAGTCAATCAAATGATCACACTGTGTATGCTGCCTCAGTCGTCTTGCTTACTTCGACCTCTTGATGTCGGGTGCCTGTGATCACTCCAACAGACATACGGTCGAGAGATTGAGCAACTAATCAGATGTTCTATCACCCCTATTCCGAAGGCAGACTCCTCGCTAGCCTTTTACAACGCCCTCGAGGCCACTATGACGAGAGACGATATTAAGAGGAGACTCGGGGGAGCTGGGCTTGCTCCATTTAACCCAGAAAATGTCACATCGAGCCTTGATGTGCAACTACGGAAGCCAATGGCTGTTTTGGAGGAGAAAAGTCGGCCCAGCCCTTAGGTGCCTAGAACTCAAAGACGGTGCTTGAAGGAAGAGCTTGGCTTGAATGCCTCGAAAGATAGATCAAAAGGCACAACAGCAGCTTACCTGCGCCTGTCATCTGGGACCTGACCTCATTAACTGTGGAAACAATGACGACAATGCATTAGATCACCTTATTAGAGCCCGTAGCTCAAAATCCCGGACAAGCAAATGTGATCCTTGGCAAGCGGCGCAGAGCCAAAATAGCCCGATTGCGGAATGGCGATAGATAACTGTAGGTGAGGGGAACGATAATATCAGACAGAAGACGTTTATGCGCAGGTGCGGTAGAATTATCGAAAGGTGGAGGTCGAGGAAGCTGGGCAGCGGCGAGGGAAAGGCGATATGGAACATGTGGTACAGGCGGCTGGCCATAACTCAACGATACGACAGGTTGCTTTTGAAATATCTAGAGAACGGAATACTGATTTATTCCAACTCTCGATGATCTTGTGTGAACTTTGTATAGGATTATGTCTGGAAGGTGCCGATATTTCCCAAACTCCCTATGCATGTTCGTTACGGCCTATTCAACTACAAGGTCTAGAGCTGGAAGTAGACATCCCAAATCAAGGGCCAGTCGACAAAGACTTGTCAGCGATCTTCCAAAGTATGTTGAAATACTACCCAGCTTCTTTTCGACAAGCATGATGCGTAGAGGATAACAGACATCAACCAAGTGGTAGATAGGACGAGATACTTATAACCGTTACGCACTTTGACAGATCGAAAAGTGTGATTACACATACGGAATTAGGCTAGCCCCTACCCCCTCTTTGATCCAAGTGTAAGGCATGTCATTGCCCCCGATAGTGGCAGAAGAACATTTGTAGCACCCTAGGTATCCTTGGGTAATGCAACAACTGCTAAGGACAAAAAGAAAAGGCCACATAAGAGACCCAGGGATTGTATGAAGCAGCATGGAATGAGATAGAGAGATGGAGTTCAAGACTTTACAGGACTAGGGGGGGGTTGACAAAAGAGAACAGTCACACTTGCAGCGTCTAACCACCCGGAAGGATAACGCATCAACTAGGCTATGCCGTGCGGGGTGCACCATGATATTGATACTGTCGGGTGGCGGCAGCAACGGACATGACTGGCACAGAGTATGCCGTTGACACGTGACTCATAGACCCTAGACCCTAGACACACACACACGCTCTAGCCCTGGTCCGCGTGACATTCGGAGACTATGTATGTTGAGAAACCTTCCACGGGAGTTCCGGACGATGTTCCGGTAAATTGATGAGACAGGACTCTTATCGGGAAAAATGGGCTAATAAATATGAAAAGAGGAGTAGCCACATTTTCATCATGTTAGAAATATTTTAATTTAAGGACCAATTTCTACAATATATTATGTGACAGCACTGACCGCTTGCTAGCGGAAAGTGAGAATTAATAAAATATTGGAATTATACAATGAAACTACTGAACAACAGATTCCAAGCCAAATAGGTACAAGTGAAAGATACGATATGATAACAGGATTTGTTGTGATGGCTATTTGGACAACACACTCATCGATCTTGGTGGTTTGCCTAGACGCCAGAAACACTAAAGCTTAGGATAGGATGCATTACCTAAGAGTTTCATACAACCGCCCGCATCTTGAGATTGGTTTCGTAGGTCCGGCTTAGCACTACTAGCAGAATCTGTTCTGCAGGGAAGGCTCATTGACACCGCCTTAAGTGATGAAGGAAGGCTAAGAAAAGTGATTTTCCTAGAGTTAAAGTTTGAATGTGTAGCACAGAAGATCGGTGGAAGTTTGGCCTGCGATCTTTATGTGTATAATATTTACTAAACAAGGCGGGGTAAAAAGGAACTGGGCTAGAAGGGCGTTGAGACGAAATCATGTATTCGTGAGCTATATGTCTGCCGTGTCCACTACGATGCCGTCTAGCATGACTGCTTCCAACTACAACATCAAGTACGTTGAAGACATTTTATCTTGCGACTCAATGTACTCGTCGCCCAGTCATCCAGGCCGCTAATTCTCAGTATCGTTGTTTCCATGACATCTTGCTGTCCGGAACTCAGCCATGGCCTGTCCCAGTCGAGACTAGATGTATCTACCTCTCAGACGCGAACTAAGAGTTGTGCAAGATAAAAGTTGAAGCAAAGGTCGGAGCTCGCTAATCTACAGTCGGCAGGTATGCCTATTAGGCTCCCGAGTCTCACGGGCTTGGCAAACCCCATGTGGTTGTATATGGGCTTTCGAAATCCCTTTACCAATTCCTTGTTGCCAACACATGCGTCGTTAGATATAAGATCCTCTTGGTTGAGACTCTCAAAGCACGACTGCATGGATGGATCAGGCAAAAAATAGGGAATCAACAACATAGAGAGGCCAAGAATATGGTATTAACCCTATGTTCTGCAGCAATTTCTTTTTGTTTTCTACAGGTGCACAGCATAGTCCTAAAGCAACGTGCTCCTTTACACTCATACATTTAAGCCCTGGCTGACTAGTGTTGTAGAATTGCATGTATTGATTGCTCTTTCTCGCTTCCTTTGTCATCCCCTGAATTCTTCGACTCTGGGATATGTCCACTTGGGCTTACCGTCTCGTATTCCTTCCCCTCACGTTTGGTTATTTATGTCCCGGCATAGCACGCGTGTCATACGAGTTCACTCGTTGTCATAATGTTGGGAGGCGTAAAGAAGGTAAATGAGATCTTTATCAACCCCCTCCCCCCTTTCCCAGCAAGCAATGAAGTTTGCATGATTGTCAATGAATTGCTTTCAAGAAAACCTCTCTATCTCAAGGTTCTACCGCATGCTACGGAATACGCGTCATAGTCAAAGTCATTGTATTGCCTTTTTGTAAGCACTGACTTGCTAAGCACTCATTTTCTGAAATTTCATCAACATGGTGCTTTAACTCGCATACTACTTTGAACACCGAAATATGTGCTTGCAAGGGTGGGTAATAGGAGCATTTGCCTTCCGCATGAAACGTTGGAGGCATTTCCGTAGATCGTGGCGACGAAGCTTCCGTTTATAGTGACTAGGAGTTTGGAAGCTTGGCAAACGTAGTATATCTGAAGCTCAGCGTGACTAATACATACTCTTTCTTGTATCTGATCACTAGATTAGACTGGGTGTATAGTCTCCCTGAATCAAAAGCTTTGTTTCTTTACTTGCCCTTGCTCTAATGATTCAACGTGGGAAACATGCGCCTTTGTTTTGGCCTGATTAAGTCTCTGTCAAAAGGACTCATGTAATCACCTTGACCGCTGCTATCTAGAGTAAGCGGCAAGGTGATGATCTTTGAACGGGTATCAGCAGGTATCAAGTAAGTCCGACTTGATACACCACGGCGGTATGTTGTTGGTCAGTGGGTGGTTGGCTTTGAGCTATTTTGGTGTGAGCTAACTAGGGACTACCGTTGGATTTGTAATACTTAAGTGGCTCGTTCTCCCTGGGACCTAGGCTGACTATGTCAGAATTAGATATCCGATATTGATTCCACGATACCATCTCATATGAGCCACCAAAGTAGCTAAATAAGCAATTGGAGGAGACGGGGTCAGCGGGATAGGGATGGAGTAACTTGATACGTAATGGTATCGTCGTGTACAGTTTTTACAGCTGTGACGGCAATGCAAATCAAGTTCCCTCTTAATCGACATCGCCTTATATCTATCTATCTTCTTCCCTTTTCCTCCTTCTTCTCCGACACACTCCAACTTCTTACCATCAAACATCTTTTCATCCCACTACTGTTTCCCATACTCTTTTGCACTCACTACCAAAATGTATGCCTCGGGTTTCTTTAAACTGGTCTGCATGACTGCCATATTCTCCGTCCAAGTAATGGCAGGCGACAGGAAGATCACCTCTGCCGATGATCTTGGCCTCATATTCTCCAAGTCAGAAGATGGTTGGAAACAAGTCAAGGCCGATCAAGGCCTCTTCGGTGAAGTCTACATTTCTCAGTTGGGAAGATCTATTGATATTTCGTTCTTGCATAATCGGGATAATAACATGGATTTGACCGAAGCTATACTGAGCATGTGGGAAAACGAAAGCGGACTTGGGGCTAGAAGGCTCCGACACATCAAGTACGAGAGCATTGCCGACAGAGATGATGTTCTAGCCCTTGACAAGGCCTTCAGGAAGTTTGGCTACGATCCTGATGACGACTATCAGATCCCTACGAAGTCTGTCTTCAGAGGCAACTCCGGTAATGCCGACGCCTGGAATCTTTTGCGCGAAACCTCATTTGGACAGGACGCCGTCAAGATTTGCACAGACTTTCAGGAGACGAGCGATCTCTACATTGAATCATTTGACTTTGGCAGAACTGGCTACGATAACAGATGGATCAGGGTTAACTTTGGTAGCAATTAATAAGCTCGCCATAGCTCTAAGGGCTGTCTTCTGGCCATGTATACTTTGTCTTCGATGACGGGATTGCAGATCTCCATGCCAGTCTTGGACTGAGAGGAAGGATGACAGCCCAAAGGAGAAGAAGAAGAATCGCGAGCATGAACGAGACAGAAATGGGGAAGTTCGAGGAATAGGCAGACTAGGTTGTACGCACGAATAGAAAGGTTATATTCGAATTGATTCTACTTTATTGCCGTGTAAGCAACGGTTCTATTAGGACGCCGATAAAAACAGGTGACTGAAAAGAGCAGCTTTTGCCATTTGACATGGGTCTTGTTGGTTGCTGTCTGGCCAAACGGCTCTAGTTGTTGTTCTTCATATGCATGATGGGTTTATGGAGCGCAAGTATTTAAGAAAATAGAGCGATTAACGCAAAGATCCTGCTGTGATGTAGGGGTATGTTGGAGGGAAGGATAAGCTTTCGAGGGGAACGAAAGTAAGTTAGCGACAAGGCAATGCTCTATACGGCAGGATCATGACTAACAAGAGACACATAAGCCTCCTCCTCTCATAGCCAGTCTCTGCTATAGAGCCCAGACACACTTGACCGTGAGCCTAGCTTCTAGCCATGAAAACTAGCAAGGCCGTGAATTGTGGGTTTGTTTTTAATTAGCTTACAAATGTGGGTAGCAGTATGTAAGACTTGACGTTATATGATGTGAGTATTAAGGCCAGTATCAAGCACGACGTATCGAAGTAGGCTCTGGCTCTTTTAACTTGAGTAAAGTCTAAACGTAAAGGTCCGATGTAGTTGTTTTCCAGCGATTAGCAGCTACAAGTACTGTTCCAAGTAAGGGATCCATCCCATTTGCTTACAGTCGCTTCGCCCTTATATGAGGCTAAGGCACGAGAATAACGCACGTACGATACTTCATCAGGTTTACTTGAGCCTGGATTCCCAAGGGCTTTTAATCTGGCAAGGCACCGTTGCTAGTGATCGCGAAGCACGGAGTTACCGGGGATTGGAAGTTAGACGGTGTATAGGACAGTACTTTGAGGCAAGAGGCAATGGTTAGTATCTAAATAACCCTCCGAACACTTGCAACTACAAGGAACTGGTACCTAGTCGGCCTCTGGTTAATACTCCAACAAACCCATGGTGGAGCAACAATAATCCCGAAACCCAAGCTTGACTGGGGCACTTGAAAAGATAAGACGGAAATGTGGCACGGTTATTATGTAATGTCCGAATCGCATAATGCAAAGAGCCCCAGGGGGTAAGCACAAAACTCGACTCCAAGAGCGAGCGGAAGAACTACTTCACCTTCTGACATAAGAAAACAATGGTACTCAATTACGTACTCCATGGCATTATAGGATTGCATGTATTGATTGTCTTCTTTCTCTCCTCTCCCCCACGTACTTCGACTACGAGATATATACTTGGGTTTGCAGTCATGTAATGTACTCTCGTCCCACGTCTCGTTAAACTGCCAAGGAATATCTCAAGGCTGTGTAGTCTTTGTCTAGTAGTGGCTTTGTGAGTCCGCCTGCTGGCATCTGCGATGTTGGCAGGTAGTTGACGGTGATGCGCTTTGCCTGGACTTCTACTCGTAGCCATTCACTTGCCAGGCTAACATACCACATGCTTGAAGTCTATGGAGCGTAGGTGTTTGCCACTGCTCTGGCTGTCTGCCGGTTGTCGCAGTGTGTCTTCGGTATTAGTGGGATAGGAACCCACATTGCCTCTCTGCGTATTGATGATGCTGCAATTGATTTTGCTTCCTATGCTGGGGTAAAAAGGACTGTCTGCTTGTTGCCTTTGGCGTGAACTACCGTCGACATGAATATAACTAACTGTCCCTTCGTGCTTCTAAGGTCTAGTCTGTCTGCGAGCCTTGCATCTGAATATACCTGGAACGTTAGGGCTGGTGTGACTTACTTTGCCTCCAACGCCAAAAAAGCATCCCTGGATTATTGCACATATTCTAGTGTGTCGGGTAGTGCTACCCAGTGTGTTTAGCCTGGGTTGGCTGCATGTTCTGAGACAATACTTATTCACCTTTATTTGCACAGATGCATTTCTGTATTCAAACAAATTGTACTCTGTAACAGCTCAATGCATAGTGATGCGCTTTCTCTGAGGTCAAACATAGCCTTCTTTATCCGGAGAATATGGGGTACTAATGCCTACCCGCATACGTTTCGATGCAAACAGGCCTTGGAAGTGTTGCGTTCATAAAGACGTTGGACACGCCCAACTGGATCAGAACATATACTTCCTGAGGGTCAGGACTAGCATCACGGGCAATGATACTGGCAATAGCGCGGCGGTGTACAATACTGCTGAAGGATCTTTTGGTTGTTGATCTCCACTAATCGTAAATCCTTGCATGACTTTGAAATTCGTTTTCGATTAGTCCGTCTTATGGGAGAGGACCCATCTGTTATCAATAGATTTGTCATCTGCAGCCTCTGCTGGTCCGATCTCACCCCATGAGTTTGCCTTGGCGTATGGTCGCAAATGAGCTTGTTGTGTTTCCTTCCGCTCATCTGCCATCCAGAAAGTTACGGATTCCTTATAATGGGCCGGTGTCAAAGGTCATTCTGACACGGCAAACGGATGGGTGTTTTGGTTTCGCCATCTTTCCTTGAAGATCTCTTCTTCTAGTGTTTTGGGGCTATTGAAAGCCTTTCGTCTAGCTCCCCGTGTAGGGTTTCGGGAGTCCCAGCGTCCTAGAGTCCCACGAAGGTGATCTGTTCAAGTAGTTGTCTTGCATCTTGTTCTTGAAATTGGCCCTGAATACGTCATTCTTCCAGCGCCTGGCCGCCGCTAGTGACATCGTCCTTTTGGGAACTAGCAGATCAAAAGTCTTGCAGCCCCCCTTGACCAGCTGGTCCACTGTCTCATTCCCTGGTACTTCGCAGTGTCCTGGAACCCAGTAGACCCTGCCAGTTGGCTTGTCTAGTGCCAGGCTTTCCGGTCCGCCCCCCCATCTTGCGAGAATGCGACGAATCTCGTCGATCTCCAGCTGGGAGGTGCCTGGCTTCCTCATTCGCTTGTTGATCCGCTTGACTAACCCCAGGTTGTCCACGCACAGATTCATGCCTTCTGCTTGTGCTGGGGCAACTTCAGGTGTGATCTTGACTGCTTTAAAGACCGCGTCTGCCACTTCCCAGTGTCTTCCGCAGGCACCGGAGCCTTGTGCCAGTGTCTGACCCCCATGGTAGACTGCCCAGCCGGCTCCAGTGTCTCCGCCGCCGTTGCGCGAGCCATCCCAGTAGATCCAGATTGTGTCCTGGGATTCCTTTCCTCTGGCAAAAGCTTGTCGAAAATCTGATGGGGAACAATACTAGTGCTTTTGCCTTGTCTATAGCGCCATCTATTGTCGTTAAGTATAGAGGGTGGTCTGCGTTGCATGTGTATATGCACGTATCCCACCTGCCCGTACCATTTCTTGATAGATCATTTGAGGTTCGAGAAAGCCGCAAACCTGTACAAGCTTTGTTTGTTCGTTGTTCTATAGACTGGCAGGGCAGCCCGAATTCCGTCTCGGGGCACAACCTCCTGTTTGTCCATCGTTGTCTTATTCACCATGGGATATCATGAGGTGGCCGCATACGTCAGCTGCGGCACCACGCAGGTTTTCATGGCTTTCATTGCAGACTTTGGTAGAATTCCAAAGAAGACTCTGCTGAGGCGTCGAAATATGTTGATGGTCTTCCGAGCCTTTGCCGTTGCCGCTTCGCAGTTCTTTTTGAAGCTCATGCTCGGATTCCACCAGGCCGCCAACCACTTCATTCGCTGCACCATCTCGTCGCCATCCTCAGTTAGTTTTCAATCGAGAGAAGCTTGGGCTTGACTGACTTCGACGATACGTGAATCAAACCGTCATCTGCGTATCCAAGGCTCTGCATTCTCTTGAAGAGGTCTGCCATGAAGAGCATGTACGGGATTGGTGAGGCTGGTGATCCTTGAGGTAAGCTACCTCCGGCCTTCCTTTCCACTGGGAGTCAGTCCCCCTTCGACGGTTAGGCTCACTTGCCTGCCCGTCAAGAAGGAGACCACCCACTTGCAAAGAGACTCTGGCCACAGCTGGCTTCTCGGCCTGGCTACCAGCCTATCCTTCTTGACCACATCAAAAGCGCCTTTGGTGTCAAGGGTGACTATAGATGTGATTTTCTTCAAATTGGATTCACCTACGATGACGTCTGCCAGTGTCCAGGTGAAGTCTGTGGCAGCTGTTCTGGGGGCTGCCGAGGCGTAGTGTGTCGGGAGGATGCCCAGTTTGACTGCCTGGGTCGACATCCTTCTTGCTACTACACGTTCGAGGCCGCCCCCCAGGGCTTACAGGAGCGCGATTAGTCTATGCCGGCCAGGACCCTTCATTAAAGCGCCTCATCACCGGTGAAACTAAACTCAGGATGAGCTTTCTGGAGAGACTACCCCCGATTCAAGATGTCTGCCCAATTGGAAGCCCCAGAAGAGTAGACTGCCTGACAGATGACATCTTTCGTTTTTTCGGCAAGTGCTGTAATTACTATAGTAATTTTAATGCTATACTAATTATCCTTCTTATCGCTTCAATTTCCGTCCTTCTCCGTGCTAGAGCACAGCAGCCTTTATGCTTTGCTGGCGCCACACATGTGGACGGACTAGTGGTTCTTTTGTAGAACAATATGTAATCTTTATTCAATCCAATGGCCATATCTAAGACGAACATCCCACATTTTACAAGTAACAGCTAGCGATGGCTTGACGCAAAAACCTTCCGGTATCTTGGGGTTAAAGGGATGGCGGCGTCAGTTTTTTCTCAAAGCATTACCTAAATAGGCATATTAAAAGCATTTTCTGGGCCAGCTTCGGCATTGATATGCCTGTTTAGCTTACCAAATTGAGTGATTCCTATGACAAAGAGGTCTTTGTATTCTCTATGGCATGAAATATTACATGGGAAAGCCTCTCAGACTGTGCCGGAAACGAATAGAAAAGAGGACGGAGGTGCTTTGAAAACCTGGCCCACTGCCGCCTCGTAGTAGAATACTATCTGTGGTTTGTAGTCTTCCTCATAACCGCGACACACCATGGACAAGGCATTGATACTATCAATCACCCCGATTGTCCTGACGCTCACAGCGGCTTGCATACCAATGGCCGTCCCTTTAACGCTCAATCACGGTATACAAACAGCGCTTCGCTCTACGTATCTCAGCTATTTGAATAAAATATTAGGGTACACAACATCGTACAGCGCAGCGCAGGATAGTACCAACCATGGAAACTAGGCATGTACAAGTATTGCAAACCGTGTATAATTTAAAGTAGCTTCAGGTTCTCACAATAGCAAGATCTAAATGTAGCAAACAAGGTATAGCCATGGCATAGGGATGGGATAAAAGCTTCTGCTTGCTGACAAGTACCATGTCCTGCATGCCAGGCTAAGGGAGTCTAGGGACAGGGCTCAAGTTCGATGCATTGTCAAACTTCTTGGTGTATTTTCATTAGGGTCTTTTGCCTTATGGGCTGCCTTTGCCCGTGCCTGTGACTGTTGAAACGGAGTTTAGCGAGGGCTAGTAATCAGACGACGATCGTGGTAGAACAGTGACCTTAGCCAAGACTTGAAAGTTGGTAAACAAACGGGTCTTTGAACATTTGAAGCGTGGAGAGACTAGCCATACTCGTTTCCACACCCCCATGGACGGAGTAACAATGGTCCCGAAACCCACGCTGAGTCAGGGCCTTGAAAATGTGACGGAAAGTAGGAATTTCTCGAAAATAGTGGCACAGAAAAGGTAGCAGGAAAAACATCAAGCCAAGCTTTCTGTTAAATTGGTCCTTAATTAAATTTTATTTTAAGAAGATGAAAAGTTGGTCTACCCCTCTTTTCATTTATACTGCCCCTTTTAAGACAAGGGTCTTCTCTTATCAGTATATTCGACGTTCATCCGGAGCTCTCCCGAAAGTCTGCTTCAACATCCCCCCATTTTCCCGGCGCTCCGGATAAGTGGGGTTCTGCGGCCAAGCCGTTTCCGGATCCCGTAGTCCGATCATTGCCCTAAAATCCGGCATCTTCTGTGGGCCCAATGGCTTAGTCAAGCCGTCTGCTGCCATGCTGCTTGTTGGGACAAATCCGATTTTTATCAAGCCTTGCTTCACCCACTGTTTGATAGCATGGTACTGAATATCAATGGTGGTTGCTCCTCCACTATATCAGACTCTTCAGCGTTCTTTCGCTTTGAGTCTCTTCGATTCAGTGATTCAATCANCAGATTTATCCTTGCGTTGACTGCATCCAACTGTGCTGTGTCAACTCCCGTCACCGTCTTCGTCTCCGAAAACGGTTTTGGCTGTTGGATCTCCTCCACTGACTCTTCTAATGGAGGTACCACCTCTTGTCTCTGTACCATCTCAACAGGCTTATTTGCCGTGAGTGGTGCCTTGGCGGGCACTGGGGTGCTCATTGTTTCATCGTGC
>NETT01000251.1:11860-34175 GCA_003449175.1 Ceratocystis smalleyi
GGGGGGGCAAGGCGCCCAAGACAAGACCAGGTTTATCGGACAGGATGGCTACGCCTTTTGGCAAGGAAGAGAGGCTCTTCTCCTGTTGGTTGCCCTGTAAAAGCAAAGCTTCTCTTCCAAAGCCCACTTCTCGTCGTCCCGCCCGTATCTACGAATTGCTTCAGAAATTTGGTGCTTTTCGATCAAATTTCTCTTCTTTTTTTCCCCCCCTTTTATTGTCTTTGGTTTTTTTCGGGGCCTTTCAAGTCGCAAACATGAGCTTCGCTACGAGACGGGCGCTTTCCACGCTGATTCCTCCCAAGGTGCGTTTCCAAGCCGGTCACGGCTACGAGAGTTGTGGTGGTGACGGCATAACCGCCGTAGCTTGGGACTTTCGGGTTTTGCTTAGGGCGGCTCGCTAATACAGGTGGTTTTAGGTTGCTTCTCCTAAGGTACGGCTTTTCTCGTGTGTTTCTGGGTGGTATAGTTGGGCGGATGGCTCGCAGCACGATGAACAACAGACGATGCACGATGCGCAATTTGCCTGCAGAAACGAATGTCTGAAAACCGCCAATTAATTGGCTTCCTGCTTTGCATATACAGAGGGCAGGGCTGGTCGATGTTTTAGTCCCGATATTTTCGCCCTTCCTCCAGCAGGTTACCTGATTCCTGATGACACAACTGAAACGGACCACAACAACGTACGAAAACTTGAACACATTCCCAGGCTCAGAATCGGAAGCGGATATTGTACCAGCCAGGGAACATACACAAATCGGCCAAGTCCGCAGGTAGTAATGATAACGGCGACAGCAACATCGAAAATAAGCGGCCATCGCAACGACAGCCCATGACGAATGTCCGCAAGCTGCCCTGAAATAGTAGCCGACTACGACCCAAGCCATGCCAACATTCGCGCCACTTTTGCTACTACTACGGACAACATTGACTCTGATGGCAATTGCTAACCTACGCGGCTACATATGTAGGCCTTGGGTGCCAACCCCGACGCTGTCAAGATGCAGCGTGTCGTCAACTTCTACGAAAAGCTTCCTCGTGGCGCCGCTCCCGAGCCCGTTGCGAAGGGCATTCTGGGCCGCTACCAGGCCAAGCACTTTGGAAAGAACGCCTCAGCTAAGCGTGAGTACTCCCCCCTCCCCCCTCTTGTTCCAAAGAATGGCAAAAGCGAAGATACGCAGACAGAGATGCAGCGGCTAACCACATGCTTATAATAGCCATCATCCACGCCATTGGCCTGCTTCTGGTCATTGGATACGCCCAGAACTACTACTTCCACCTCCGTAAGACAAACAAAGACAGACGTGCGATGCATCCATTTCTAACTTGTTTTTTGCAGGCCACCACAAGAACAACGCTCATTAAGCAGATGGCTAAGCGGCGACTCATGCTGTCTTGTTTGTCTTCTTGATATGTACCGGGCAGATCATACGGTCTTCGGGTAGTGTACAAAAGCTAAAGATATTCCCAATACCAGAGTAATCGTTATTGGAGGTCTGGACATGAGTGGGTGAGGAAGAAAATGTGATATTATGCCGTGTTACGTGAAAATGTCATGAGCCAAATCGGCACGGTCTTGTTGGAGGTGAAGATATCTGGTGTAGAGCTACGAACCAGTGCCGGCACAAGCAGAGGGGAGAACAAGTACAGGTACAGAGAGTCGGTCAGTCAATCAATCATACATATTACAGATGCTCAATCTTGCGTACGCAGATGATACAAAATGACACTGTGCAGGCGAAAAAAAATGCGAAAATGCTCGCAGAAAAAAAGGTACGTGCCCCTGCAAAACGTGAATGCAACCAGCCAGCCAGCCCATCCTGTCTCACATCTCATTAGGGTCTGGCACTCCCCTCTTTTCGTTTGAGGCTGCGGCAAAGGACGTGAAATAGTTGCGTTTTGGAGAAAAAAGCCTTTCATGAACCCTAAAGCGGCGTGGTCAAAGGGGCTGCGAAGTACAGGCTGCAGTGCTGTTATAGGGGCTTGTACGGGGCTTGTACGGGGCTTGTACAGGGCTTGTACTGTGTCTCTACAGGGCTTGTACTGTGTCTCTACAGGGCTTGTGGGCTTGTACAGGGCCTCTTCAGGCCCCCAGGCTAGTTTCCATCCAGATTCTCTCTTATTTTCCGTGTCAAAGCCAAGCCCACACAAGGACAGACAGCCATTGACATTGACACACGAGGCAGGAAGAAAGCAAGCCTCGTTAATGCAAATCCAGCCATCCAACACACATCCACAGTTTAGCCCAGACTATCCCATCTGCTGTCTGAATCTACAGTACACACACCCACTACAACAACTAAACGCATACACGCAAGTCATACACCAACACAACGACTCATAATAGACTGGAGATAAGATCGCCTTTCCCTCGGTCGCATCGCATCGTCTTTTCTTTTCTCCCATCTCAACTGCCCATGCAGATGATGGCCGCCACGACTACAGCCGCGAACAAGTCTGTCGATGCCGATGATTACAACAACAGCCGCGCTGTCGCTTGCTGTAGCCAGGTACGCTTATCCCTCCTCCTCCTCCTCCTCCTCCTCTCTTGCTCGCCGTCTTCATCCTCTCTCTGCTAACCATCTCGCTGCAAACACATACAGACACATACTCCAGCTTCAGCTTCAGTAGAGCCTGGCTTAAGCTGTCCCTCTGTCTCCAGCTCCAGCTCCAGCTCCATCACTAACAACGTGCCTCCCTCATCAATCTCCGACACCGCCATCGCCGAAACTGTCGACGGGCATCGCAAGCAGCAGATCTCCCCCAGTCACACCCCCCCGCCCCAAAAACAGTCGGCCAAAGACAGCACAAATACTCAGCCCTCGCACCGACAGCCTCCTGTAACCACCACTACCACTACTAGCGCCACCGAAGGTTCCGACTCTGAGTCTCTTACCCTCGTCTCCAGCACCAACACTCCTAAGCAAGATGCCTCAAAAAAATCAGACCGCGCCTCGTCTCTAAAAAAGGCTACCACCTTCAAGGCCGTCTCTGTCAATAAGACCTTTCTCGCTGCCAAGTCTGCCATGTCCGCCTCGCAACTCAAGACGAACGACAAGTCAGCCCCTTCTTCCGCTGCTTCCACCCCGCCAACCAACTCGACTCTGCCAGCTACTCGGCCTCGTTTGATTGCAAAGACGGGCGGCAGCGGCCCACTGCCAAAGTTTGCTGGTGTTAATAGTGGCCGGTCATCGGCGACACCTGAGCCAGCAGGCGTCTGGAACAAGAACCCTCCACGTTTGTCTCTCCCTCTGTCCCCGTTCCCCATCTCCTCCTATTTTCTCTTCGCTTCTCCACATTTGCCTTTTCCCTCTTCGTCTGGCACTGCTACCATACTGCTGTTTCTTTTCCTGCTAACCATATGCCCTTCCTCCTGTGTCTCCCACCGCCAATAGCACCCCCGCCTCCTGCGACTACTACTCCTACCTCAACTACCCAGGCCACTGCCACCGCTACTACCCCCCTGGTCGATCACTCCAAACTTACCGACGAGGAACTCAAAAAGCACGGCATCCATGTTGCCAATCGCCTGCACACAGATGACTCTAAAACCTCGCATAACGACTGGGCCGACATTGAAGACGATGATGATGAATGGGCAGTTCCCGACTCGATTACCTGGACTGATGGAACCAAAACTACCCTACCCCCGGCTGACGAGGTTTTACAATCCCCTATTCTCTCGCCGCCCGCCAGTTCCTCTCCCTCCAAGCATCATCTGAATACTCACGCAGCTGTCAATGCCAACAGTGTCCCTTCTACAGGTGCAAGATACTCGGCACGTGCCCCTGGTGCAACCCCATACATGCCTGGAACAGCCAACAAACCCGGCCTTATTCTGCGCAATACTGGCGATAAACCGTCGCTTGTAGCCAAAGCACCACCTGCTGTTGCCCCCGCCAAGTCTCCATGGGCCACTCTGCCCGCTGTTGAGAGAGCATCACCTGTTGTACCATTCATATCGTCTCCCCAACAAAGCCAGCGCAATGTTCATGGCCAGCACCAGGGCTATAATTCCAACAACAGTAGTCGCATGGCCCCACCTCAGGACTCGTATCAGCCTAGAAACTTTGACTCTATGGACAAGCGAGCCGGCGGTGACTATGGGGGTCACCAAGATTATATGATGCAGCGGCCTCGACAGACAACGACTTCTCAGGACTACAAGCACTCGTCTGGGTATCCTCCTCGTCAAATACCCAACGAGGGCCCATATAGCCGTAGCCGAAGTGGCTCGTCCAATATGGGACACGGCCCTGATCGATTTCACCACATGAACAGCAATTCTCCGTCATCTAACTATCATAATCCGGACTCATCGCACCATGACCGGTACACTGCTCCACGCCGCCCATCATTCAACAGTGGCCCACTCCCGTTCAGTCACGGCCGCCAACATGGGCTCATATCAGCTAGTAGTCGCTCGGCATCTGGTGACTACACTTCTGCCAATGGACCAGAAGGCGGCAGTGCTAACTCTCATGGTGGACTTCCTCCCCATGGAGCTATGGCGTCTACATCTGACGTGGCCCGCCCTCCCGAACCAAGCAACATGCAGAATCAACGACCAATGATTTACCGTGGTCATAACCCTAATCCTAACAACATGGACGTCGATGGCTCTGCCACAGCAGCGCCCGTTGAAATCCCCGAGGAAGAAACTGCAGAGTTCCAGAAAAAGCTCATGCGCGAAAGGGCGGAAGAGGCTATGCGCCGTCGCCAAGAAGAAGAGCGTCGAGAAGAAGCTGCGAAACAGGAACGCCTCAGACTAAAGCTCGAAGCATTGGGTCCTGCCCCTGAAAGACAGAGCACAAAGAAACAAACCCCTCTAAGCTCGTCAGTGCAGCCTTCAACCGCAGACACAGCAACAACCGCCTTAGAAGCTGTCCCCGTTCCTGTCGCTCTACAGGCTCGTTTACGGGATCATGTCCCTGCTGACCGCAACAAACCCAAGGACACGGCATACCCTGTCCTGCCTTCAGAGCAGCCAGTGCCAGGTAAAGCAGCTCTGGATGCCTCTAACGATACCCCGGCCCACACGTCTAAACAACCACGTGTCTGGGAGTCATCGGGCGTCTCTCCCCACGCTCAAATCGCTGGACCTCCTCCTTCTAGAGACTTAGCAACAACCAGCTGGGGCTCTGGGAGTAATGCACAGGCACCTCGAAATGTATGGGGTGCCCCTAATAATGACCGTGGCCTTGGTAACGGAACCTTTATCACCGATATGTCTGGCCTTGCATCGGTAGCCCCCAATAAGACCACTAGTGGTCCTACTCCTATTGGCCCTCCTAGCAGCTCATCCAATACTCGTGTTGCCTCTTCTGTGTGGAGCGCAGCCACACCTGATGCTGAAGGCCGTGGTATTAGAGAGGGCCGCCCGGGTAGCAAGTTCCATAGCATTGAGAAGACTGGAACCGTTAACGCTGAACACCACCCCCAGTCTCATCCCTCTGCTATTCTTAAGCCAGCCTGGCGAAGCGCTGCGGAAGCCGAGGCTTCCTGCGATTTCAAGCCGACTTCTGTCGAGTCTTCTGCTGTACCTGTTCAGTCTCGGCCGTCGAGGTTTTTCCCGACACGCGATTCTCAGCCTACACAATCGCCGGCATATGCCACTGCTTTATCTGCCTCCAGCACTGAGCCTGTTGTTGAACAGCCGAGAATCCGCGCAGAGTCGCCTTCACCGCCCCCTCCTATCGCTGAGGATCATCCTGTATATGATGGCAACCCTTCACATCCTATGGTGTCGTTCCCTAAGCCTCAGCCCGTGGTTAAACTGCCTCCGGCTTTGGATGGGTCGACGTCGACTTTGGCTTCTGGAAGAGCACTGGCCGCCCCCCCTTCTGCATCAGGCCATTGGCAGGACAAGATAAATAGTTTGCTTAGTGGTCACAAGCCTCAGCATCGCCGCGACTCCTTTGACCATGGCTCTCCTCAGATTCACCACTCGCGTCCTCTTTCACGTAATAGCGGCGCTAGTCATTCTGCTCACAATAGCATTGCCAGTCCGTTACCGCACATCGCCGAACTGTCTACCACCATGCCCATGTCGACCGAGTGCTTTGAAGAGCCCGAGATGGGCTCCCTGCCGTCCATCCATATTCCCAAGGACGTCCCTGAAGCTGCTTGGAACCCGGCTACGCCTCAGACCAAGCAACTGCCACGCCGTTTTGCCATTATCCACAACACTTCGGCCAGCAACCCCGACTTCTACGAGCCGTCGGGTCAGATTAGAATTAGCTTGGCAGGCATGTCAGATCCGCGATTTGTTTTCCACGCGAGTGCGCGTAGCTCACGCACACAGAGTCGTGGATCCGGTGGCCCGAGTCGATCTCGTAGGGGCGGCGGAAATCGTGGCCAGCGTCAGGAACAGAGCAATCCTGGCGTAAGCAACTCGACGGCCACTTATGCATCTGTATCTGCGTCTGCGCCAGCGCCACCGGTACCCGCCGTTGATTCTGCTTCTGTACCTGCCGCCTCTACGCCTAAATCCGGGCCTCCACCCACTATCGCCGCCGTTGTTGCGGCCTCTCTTGCCAAGCCTCACCCGACCACTGCTTCTGCACTTGTTTCAAAGTCTGCTCATCCTGGCCCTGAATATTCTGCCGTAACTGCTTCAGCATCTACTTTTGCTTCGCAATTACAGGTACAGGCGCCAGCACAAACAAAAGCACCCAACAACAATCAACTTGAAACAAGCCGCAGAACAGCTCGTTCTAACGAGGACGCTTCTATGTCTAAGGAGGCTTGTGATGGTGGGCATTATAGACGTGAGCGCGAGCCACGATCCGCACGTGGACTAAGGGAATCGAGAGGCTCCAAAGATTCCGGGGGCCAAGGACAGGGCCAGACACGGAGTCAAAGTCAAGGTCAGAGTCAGGGTCAGGGAAGACCCCCGCGTGGAGGATACAAAAGCCGCGGAGCTGAGTGGGGCCGCCGTGAAGTTGCAACGTCTCGGAGCCAGACAACAGTCTAGATATCAGACGGGCAAGGTCCTTCAAGTTTGAGCCAGAATAGGACTACTGGAATTAGGACTACGAGTTGAGGGCACTTACTGGCTCAGCTACTGCTTGCTTGGACTTGTGCTTTTCTGTTGGCTCTCTATCTCTTTGTCTTGAAGCCTGCTTCCTAAGCCTAGCCTGCATTACTCTGAGCTGCTACGGCCTACAACTAACTCTTCTTTCCCATTTATTTATTCCCACTACCTACTGTATTGCGTCTGAACCAGCCTGCGACCAAGTCTCCGATTCCATATTATTTATTTCTTACCAGGCTTCCCTTTTTCTGATATTTGTTATCTTCTGTCCTCGCGTCTTTTATTTTCTACTAACGCTCTAACTCCACTGCATATCCATATCATATTGTATTTGCGCTTGAGAGATCGTTTTCTTACTTACTACACTACACGCTAGCCTACTAGCAAAGCAACCCCGTTCAATAAAACGACTGATTCACTTGGTTCTTTGTGTCGTGAAAAGATAAATGGCTGGATGGAATTGGAGCCGAAAGGCCCAAGGGAGAGAGCATGTATGTCTGTGCCTTGACGAGACGTGGTTATCGGTCGCCAGTCTCAGCCTCTTCTTGGTGTCTGTAATGGCCGGGTTCCTCTTCCCTGTCTGGTCTATACTGTATTGGTAGGTCTCCCGAGGACGGCGTCTTTGGCTCTATTCGGAGGGCTACGCTTAGCCTGTCTCCATCACTTTGCGTGGTTTTGTTCTCTTCCCTCTTGGGTCGTCCGTCATCTCCTCAATACGCGCAGGAGCAAGCAGAGAAAGCCTCCAAAAGCATCTGGAGGGACACCTTCTACTGTCACCGGGACTGCTCATTCTTCTCTTGCTCTCTTCCAGTGTCAAGAACATGCAGCTTTCTCGTCCAAGTACCATAGAAAGATACCAACAACTATCAAGTACAAAGGGCGAAGAATAGATAGACTGCCTTAAAGTTCGTAGGATCGTAATAGTACGTAAAAAGGCGGATAAAAAGACATGGTCCTCTTCTTCTTTTCTCCTTACATCTGCTCTCCTCTCCTGCCGTTCTCTTGCCTCCCGCTAGGCCTATGACAAGTCCTCCATTGCGCAGTTTGGATGTAGCACATATACTAGCTTTTGCTTATCTCCCAGGCCCATTCCTGCACTTGAGCTAGCATCGCCTGGTGGCACTTCAGTTCCCGGCAGGGCCTCGCCACGGATAGCCATAATGACGTTGTTCTAATAATTGACGCAACATGTTAGCACACAATCTAACCGTCTCTTTTCCTGCTGTACACAAACTTACCTTGACCATCAGTTTCAAAACGCCATGTGCTGTGAGCATCTCCCGCTTCATATCTTCTTGTGTATTCAATGACGCCTCCAAACTTTCTAGGTACGCCTCAACCAACCGGTCCTCATGCAGTCCGTCACCAACACTACTCTCGTTTTCGTTGATGAGCTTGACAAACAGCCGGACAATCTCGAGGTATTTTTCGTATGTGACTTTGAGCTTGGGCTGGGAAGAGGCCGGAGTCGGAGCCGGAGCACCGCCTTGCATGAACTCATCGCTCTCTTGATCAAATTCGCCTGAAGCCTGGCGTGCCGCTGCTAAGAGGTCATCGCTCGATTCGGGCGCTCCATTCTCGTCCTCGTCGAGCTCTAGATCCTCGTGCTCAATAGATATAATACTCGTACGCAGTAAATCGTACGCCTCGTCGACAAAGGCAGGTACTACTTCGTTGACACAGTTGATCTTGGCTACAGCTTCCGATAGGCGGATCAAACTTTCAAGCTGGCGCACTGTAATGCGATATGAGTTGCGACCAATACCGCCCTGCGAGTCGTCGGCGCGGAGTTCCTGGTATCGAGAAACAAGCCGGGCTTTAGCCTCCGTTGTGAACACGGGCTCGTATGTACGTGCGTAGCGGATGTATCGTTGCAGCTCAGCTGTGCTGAATAGAGGCTCAATAGCTTCGTCGCGTAATTGGTGAATGCCCACAATGTGACGCGCTAGGTTACGGTCGGTCTGCTCGCTGCAGTCGTCCAGAATGACAAAGAAAAGATCGAACCGCGACATAATGGGTGCGCTCATGTTGATGTTGGCTCGCAGTGGTGCTTTGCGATTGTACCGGCCACCTACCGGATTAGCTGCAGCTAGGACACTAGTCTTGGCATTGAGAGTGGCATGAATACCAGCCTTGGCAATGGAGATGGTCTGCTGTTCCATAGCTTCATGGATGGCGACCTGATCGGCGATATCCATTTTGTCAAACTCGTCAATAGCGCAAATTCCATTATCAGCCAGCATTAGCGCACCAGCCTCAATGGTAAATTCGCCCGTTTCCTCATCCTTAACAACAGCAGCCGTGAGACCAGCAGCAGACGAAGCCTTTCCACTTGTATAGACAGCTCTTGGGGCAAAAGAGCATACATATTTGAGAAATTGCGATTTGGACGTTGACGGATCACCCACGATGCAGATGTTAATGTCGCCTCTAAGCTTCATGCCCTCGGGTGTGGTCTTGTGGACGCCGGAGACCAGTTGGAGAAGTAGACCCTTTTTGACAGTCTCGTGGCCAAAGATCATGGGCGCGAAGGAGCCGATAATTTTCTGGTAAATATGGTCGGCATGAACCATGTCCTTCAACCTAGCAATCTCGGCTGTTGTAAGGAATAAGTTGGCGTCGCTTAGCCTGGTTTGCTCGTTGTCTGTGTCGAGACTCGGACTCTTGTTCTCCGTCAATATCCGGACAGTGTTGTTGATAGTCTGCATATCAGCGCCCACAATCTGCGGAGACACGGTACACGCCAAAAAGGCCATGCGATATGTCAGCTCGCGCACGCCTAGGGCTTTGAGACCCGTGACACCGTCACCGCCAGCTTCGTCAGTTCGATTGCCATCTCGCATGGCATACGCCCGCTGGCCCGGTGTGCTCAGCTGGCTAACATCGGGAACTACGATCAATGCACCGGTAAAGATGCATTTCTCTCCAGCCTGCGCTTGGTCGACCATGGCACCACGCAGGATAACGTCCATGGTACGCGGCATGCTTCCAGTGGGGATCTCAGACGAGTTTTCTTGAATTCGGACTTTTTGCCAGTCTACAAAGGTAGTTTTTTGCATTTCAAGACGCCAGGCAAATCGGTTGTTGCACGCCTCATTTGGGCACTGCGACGGCTCAGTATAGCGGAAGGTCTGTTCGACATCAAGGACTTCTGATCTACAGGCCTCGCAGATAAAAGCGGCCTGTGACAGCTCAGGGCGAACTTCGGAGGTTCTAGTGACGGTTCCCGAAATGGACATAAGATGGCCAATATCACTTGAGCGCAGACTGCGCAAACGCGACGTCATTTTCATGTTGAAAAAGGCGACAGTTATGGGGGCATCGGGCTGGATTTGTTGGGGAAGGTCCTCGTCGTCGAGGTCCTCCTCATAGCCAGAGTTTTGCGGTGTTGCGCTAGACGGGCCAGGCGTCGATACATCAAAACCAGGTGTAGAAGGATAGAAGTTGCGGCTTTCACCAGCAGTGGATTTCCTAGACTTGGGCTTGTTTCTTGCTCTTTGGGATGCCACAAGGTTCTCGACAGCGCGGTTGATGTAGGGCAGCACACGATAGTATTCGCTGATGATGGCACGAGCCATGGCAGCATCGAAGTAATCGAGATGGCTGTAATCAATGTACAGTACCGACATTTTGAGACTCTGCATATTCCTGACCATAGATATATAGTAGCCCTTGGCATATTTGGTCTCCATTTCTTGAGCAATGGGATCATAGCCAGAGCCATTAATGGGCTTGGAGGATCTCTCGGGAAATCTATACGGGAGGAACGAGAAGTTAGACGAGGGGGGAGTCTCGTTCTTTGATGTGCAGACGGAGGGGGGTGTTTGCAGACTGCAAGACAAGCCATTCGCTCGACTCACCTCTTGAGGAACTCGACGATTCCATCGGCAGCTGTTGTAGCTACTTGGTCTAGAATACGCTTAGCGTTGCCGGCGTTTCGCTTGTTTCGATTGGTCTTGATGGGCACTTCATTGTCATCTAGATCGCGATCATCGTCGCTGAGAGCACCAGGCGTCGAAGATGGCGGGCCACGAGGCCGGCCGGAGGAGCCAGGCCTGTTTCCATAGGGAGAACTGGGGAATGCAGAGCGACGGGGAGTAGCAGTGCCAATGCTGATGCCATCAGACATGAGGCTGTCCTGGGGGGTGGACATGGCGGGGTTGTTGATATGATCGTGAAGGGGCGTGGTAGTCAAATTATTCTAGTAGCGAAAGAGAACAAGCTGGCCGGAGAAAAGGTCTCTTGCAGGAATTAGATAGCGCAGCAAAGGGCAGCCAGGGGCAGATGCGAAAAGACAGTGAGTGTCCACGAGTGTTTGAGAATGAGAGGCGGGTGGTAGAAGCAAGAGGAAACAGCAAACGGTCAATCATGAAGCATCAAGGTCAAAGCAGAAAGAGGGGCTATTGTTTTCTGCGTAAGTCTCTTGACTTTGGCCGCCTTGTCTTGTTTCTCGCGACGCGTCATGATTATTTGCATTTAACCCCGGCTCCCCAACGACCCTAATATGTTGGTAACCCTAGCGTCCTACCAGTCTAGGGCCGACCCGGAAGCTGGCCACAAATGAGTGCTGACGCCAAACTTTGGTCGACGGCAACTATTCTACCGGTTTTGTTCTTTTTCATGTCTTGCTATCCGTGCTTCAATCTCCTCTTGACCTAGACCCTTGTTGACCTGGTCCTTAAACACACTGCTCATGTCTACCACCAAGACTCCCCCCATCAATCTTCTCCGGGGCTGGCCGGCTCCCGATATGCTCCCTATAGACTCGCTAAAAGCTGCTGCAACAGCAGTATTATCTAACCCCGAAGTCTCGGTGCCAGCCCTGCAGTACGGGCCCGACCTTGGCTTCCAGCCACTGCGAAAGCAACTTGCCCAATGGCTCAGCACTATCTTCAGCGTCACAGCCGACCCGCAGCGTATATGCATCACTGGCGGTGCGAGTCAGAACCTAGCCTGCATTCTGCAGTCATTCACAGACCCAAATTACACACGGAATATCTGGATGGTAGCTCCCTGCTATTTTCTGGCTTGTCCTATCTTTGAAGACGCCAGCTTCGTTGGTCGCTTGAGATCTGTTCCCGAGGATGCGGAGGGCATTGACGTTGAGTATTTGAAGGAGAGGCTGGAGGCTGCTGATAAGGAGCCAGAAATGATAGTAAGACATTTACGTCTAGTTTATTCAACCGAACTCTGGGTGTTAACTGCTCTGTTTAGCCATACAAGACTCAGTGCTCGCGCAAACTGTACCGTCATGTTATCTATCTTGTTCCTACTAGTGGCAACCCTTCGGGCAAAACCCTCCCTCTTCATCGACGCAAAGCCCTTGTCAGGCTGGCCCGGGCCCACAATGCCCTGATCATTGCTGATGATGTCTACGATCTTTTGCAATGGCCTACTCCTGCGCCCACGGCCGGTACCACTGCTGCTGCTATCGCGCAATCATCCGACCTTTACCTGCCTCGTCTCTGCGACATTGACCTGGCCATGGGGTTTTCACCACAAGACCCTGGCAAGTTTGGATATGCAGTTAGCAATGGATCGTTTAGCAAAATCGCTGGCCCAGGCTGCCGGACGGGCTGGGTAGAGGCATCACCAGCTTTTGTATACGGCCTGTCACAAACCGGATCAACACGCTCTGGCGGAGCCGCAAGTCAGATGAGTGCTGCATTTCTGTGGGAACTATTGCGTACTAGAGCACTGCAAACGCATATTCAGCAGACGACAGTGCCCAGCCTGCAGCGCCGCCACAGCATCATGTGCGCTGCTATTAGAGAGCATCTCTATCCCCTGGGGGTTACAATGCTTGAGCAGAGCATGCCAGATGCCAATGTCTATGGAGGATATTTTGTTTGGCTGACCTTGCGCGACAAAATGAGTGCGAAGGCCATTGCAGAGCAGACAAGCGTCCTGGAGAATCTGATCGTTGGCCACGGCGATCTGTTTGCAGTTCGTGGAGATGAAAAGACGGCGAGCTTCAGCAATAATATTCGCCTGTGCTTCTCGTGGGAGCCCGAGGAAAGCTTGGTCGACGGTGTCAAGAGACTGGCTAGAGTGATTAAGACATGGGATGATGGATCTGGCACTGTGCTTGATGTATAGTCTACAAGCGATTGGCGGCAGAAGAAGGATGATGCATGTGTTAGCCAACTATAACATGGCTGTAATAGGAGAAATCGGTCATTTAGTTTGAAACGCACGGCTCCTCAACTTGATGTAGCAATATGGGTAATTCTTTTTCATAAAACACACAAGTACGGCGACTCTACAACTCCGTTGATCATGACAACAACAAGACAACAGGACAACGCAGAAAATCCCTTAAATCTCATAAGGAACGTCCTCCTTGAAAATGAGATAGGGCTTTCTTTTGGCTAGGTCGAGAATGGTGTTGGCAAACACACCATTAGCCCCTACGGTCAAGCATCGGATTATCGTTAGCTCTGGACTGAAGATACGCAAAAAAGGAGCAAAGAAGTCAAGCAGCCACGAGATAGAAACTTACAAGCAAACCAGCTGCGTGTGTATGACGAGGCGTAATTGACATCGACACTCTCGTGGATCAAGCCGCGCTTAGATGACTTGAGGACCAGTGAGAGGCATTCTTTGATCTCTTCATCGTTCGAGCTCGTCTGTGCCTGGATTAATAGACTCATTGGCCAAGCGTTTTGGGGGCCGATATGCGGGCCACCGATGCCCTTGAACTGGCGGCCTTCCAGATAGTACGGGTTTCCGGCCTTTTCTAGGATCATTTTGCGCGTGTTCACATAAACCGGGTCGTCTTCCTTGCAAAAGCCCATAAGTGGCAAGGCTAGGAGCGAAGGATAATTGGCATCATCCATCATGATATTGGAGCCATAGCCATCCACCTCGTAGGCAAAGACGTCGCCGTATTTTTTGTGTTTGACTACACCATGCTCCCAGACTCCGTCAATGAGCTTTTTACTCCAGGCTGAGATTTTGTCTGCGAGCTCCGTCTTTCCAGCTGCTGTGAGCATGGAAGCAGTGCGCTTCAACTCAGCGCCCATCATAGCATTCGAGGGAATTAAGAAGCCTAGAATGGTGGCATCGTCACTGGGACGGAAGGCAGAGCGTACGAGTCCCGTACCGAAGTTTAATGGATTGCCAATGCCGCGGAGGTTGAGAGTTTCGGTGCCAGTGTCGGTCTTGCGTTGGAAGGTATACACGTTACGGACAAACTGCTGGGTTTTGGGGTTAAATGTCGGCTGTGACTGTGCCTCCAAGACATCTAAAACAGTATCCAGGGCTTTGTACCAGCGGGGGCCTAGATGATCCTGGGAGCCGGTGTGTTCGTAAAAGTCGTTTGATAAAGCGACAAAATGCGCCAAAGAGTCAAGCTCATACTTGCACTCGAAGACGACTGACGGCTCGTAGATCGGGTTGACAACGTCGTGCTGCCCATTGTGACTAGGCGCAAGATTGCTGATAGGCGGAGGCTGGAAGGCATTGCAGTATGGAGATTCAATGACGTATTCAAGCTGGGTGTTGATAGCACCGAGAATCAAGGTGAAGATTTTTTTGTCTTTTTTGGCAAGTGGCTGATACGGCCGCAGCTGGTTGGTCGAATCGCGCAGCCACTCGGCAATGATGTCACCAGTGATGACAAAAGACTGGGGACCCTCCCACTTGCCTTTGTCGCCCACGTCAAACTGCAGAGAGTTTTGCACCATCTCCATAAACGTGGCATCCTTCCCATCGGTGTGGAATTTGACAGTTGTGTCTGTAGTAGAGGGAAAGGTGTTTTCAAACAGCCGGGCCATGTCAGGGTCTTTCATGCGAGCTGTGACGTCCTTGATAACCTGCTCAATTGAGTCCGCGGTAAAAGTGCGACACTTCTCATCTGGGCGTTGGAATGGAAGTGCAAGAGGGCCTTCGCTGTATGGCTGGCTAGAGGGCAGTGAGAAGAAGAAGTCAGTAGTTGATGCTGTGTAGGTGTTGGGAGGGGGGGCAGCTGGACGTTAGGCGCCTCAACAGTCCCCTAGATAGCGAAGGAGAGCCACAAGCTTACTGCATAAACGTTGCATAGTTGGCGTAGTTGGGACAGGCACTCTTATCAAACTCTGCCACAGGAGCCAAGGGCAATTGATTATTGATAGCAGAGACCGAAGCCGTCCATACTGCTGAAGCCGGGAGAGCTAAATTGACGAAGCGAGAGATCATAATGAGTTGAAGCGATCAGACTAACAAAGAGTTCTCAAATTCGGCGATCGAGTTGAGCTTGTCAAAGCTATGAGTGAACGGGATAGGTGGGCGTTATTTACATCAAGCTAGAAAGAAGGATGGAAGTAGAAGCCAAGCAAAGGCTGCTGATTGAAGATTCAGGAGATTTGATGTGAGAACTATGAAGGCCAAAATCCAAGCTAGCTTTGCGTTCGTATGTAGCTTGGATCCAAGAATGAGCCCATTGGAAGAAAACAATGAGTTCGGCTAGATCTTGAGAGGGTTAATGAAACTTGGAGTGGGCGGCAGGTGTCGGCAGCTGTAGAGTAGAGTGAGAGTGGCCCATTGCATATTGCATAGTATGGGCGTCCTGCAGACTTCTCTCTTGCGCTTTGTTGGTAAGTTTCGGCTTTGCAGTACTCATAAATATATAAAACTGACTGGGCAACATAAAAGCTCATGTGTAGTGTGTGTCTGTGTCACTCGTCTAAATATATATATATATATATGCTTCTTCTCTCAGCAGCAATTCTTCAGGGCTGTATTAACTCGAAGCCGAACTCTGCAGTGCCAACATCTGACCTTGGTAGGCACTGCCACCTTAAAGCACTAGCTCCGAAGCTTTAGTCATAGACTCTTTGTATCTCCCCTCTTCCCCTCCAAACTCTGCCTTTACCACGCCCATGTCCTTGTTGATGGCGCAAAGTGCGGTGGTTTCCACTGTATCTTTGCTGGGTCAATCACGTGTCGTGGCTTTGACTTGAGTTGTTCCCTGCGCACCAGCAATGAATCGGGGATGACAATCTTGTGATCCTGCTTGTGGTAAACCTGCATCTTCATTGCTTGAAGCGTGTGCTCAATGTCCTGCGTGGTCATGGCTAGGTCGGTTGAAATCTTCTCAATCGTTACCTTCTCTGCACGATCAGCATAGGGAACAAGATAGTCGACGATGCATTCAGACCAGTACTGTCGGTAACTGAGCAGACCAAGATCCGAGAGTGGCTTTTCTGGCGAGCCGACCTTGTTTTCAATCTTGGACAGTTCGTACGAGAACTGAATAAGAAGTCGGCCGTATCCCTTGCGCTGGTACTGCGGAAGTGTCAAGATACATGCAACATTGTAGCCATCTGCGCTTTCTTTTTCCTTTGAAAAGTACCCGACAATATGGAATCCCTTGTTGTCCTTGGAAGCCATGACATAGAATAGAAAGGGATCGACATCGTAGTAGAGCGTTTTGTGGTCGAGAAACATCTTAGAAAGCAGACAGAGATTACGGCACCATGTGCGTTGTCGCCGCCCATCAATCTCAAAAAAAGAAACATAATCGTCACGGTATATTTCGTTGCCCGGAGGGTGCTTGAGTGTGCACTTTTTTCGGTGACGGCCAAATGAGAAGGAGTCTGCGTAGTATCCTAAGCACAGCTCACAGATAAATATGACGTCTTCTTGGTTGAAGATTTCCGGATACGGTGAAAAGTACCACGGGAAGAGGTTCGAGTTGCCAAACTGCACTTTGGAAATGTTTCGTATACGGGATACTTCGGTGGGGTTTTGCGTCATAGAGCCGGATGTTCGAAGTTTTTCAATTTCAGCATCGCGTTTGAAGCCAGAAAGGGGATCCGGCCTAGCATCGTCATCGCCCGCGTCGCCTTCTAGCCATGGTTAGCACTGGGTATAGGGCGTATAGAGTCAGGTTGTAAGGAGTAGCAAAAGATCTCTTACCTGCTGGTACTGTAGGGGATTCAGCAGCAATCGCCTCTTTCTTTCCGGGCCGCTTGTTTGCTTTTTTGCTTGGATGTGTCTTTTTGCCGGCTGCCGTCTTCTTGGTCTTGCCGTCTTTGCCCTTGTCTTTTTCTAAGTTGGGCCATTCAACGTCGTGTGTAAAGTCTATGCGGTCGAGGGGTACCCATTCGTCAAGTCGCTTATTGAAGGTATCAAAGTTGCAGTAAAACTGTCGTCCACTTTTGATATCTCGTATGCTGAGGATTTCGGCTCGTCGCAAGGCATTATCCTGCAGTGTGTGTTAGATGGGGCTGTGAGCCGTATGGAGAGCGAAGGACGGGTATTTTTACCTTCATGACCATGGCTATGCATCCGACTCTGGTAAAACACGAACATTGTTTGCAATTAGAATATATTTAGTAGTTATTCAATTAACTAGTTGCTACTTACTGTATTGTGTCGGGGGTTGCTTGTCCCTTTTGCCTGGGCTCTGAAGACCCTGATGCGCCATCTCCGCCTGATCCTCCAGATGTCATGTTGATAGAATTTTGGAGGTGGTTGATGAAATATTGTTAATTGGAGCGTCGTTGACTCCTAGCCTTGTGGTATTTACGGATGCGATTTTGCGATGCGCTGCCTACATTCAAGCGCTCAACGGAGAACAGGGTTCTTCTTATCATATCTTATCTCTCGGTCAGGTGCCTGGCTTTCCCCGCAAAAATGTTTCTCCATTCTATAGCGACTATCCAAACGGTGAAATTCCATGACAGTAAAGTCAACTTTCTTTCTACTTGCCCGACAACTCCAAGCAGCGCCTCTCTCTCTCAACATGTTTCTATGCCCTTCCATTAAACAGAGCCTTTGTTAAATTAGTCGCGGCTATAAGCACATCTATAGCTACCGCTACGGCTAGCTACAGCCACAACCAACGTACCTAGCATTCTGCCTAATATCCCCAAGAACCCCAAGAAAATGAATATCCAAAGCCTTTCATCTAACTGGAAGAAGCTCCAGGATCAGATGAGAAAAGAGTCATCGCAATCACAGCCCTCTGCCTCAAAGCCCGAATCAACCAAGCGAAAGCGCACATCATCCCAGCCGCCGAAGCCCAGCAAAAAGTCCAGACAATCACCTTCTTTTCCGCCTATTGTTAATGTCCAGGGAAAAGCTCTAGCACAGACAAAAATGGGGGCTACACAAAGCTCTGAGATAGAGAAAGTGGCGGGGTCTGAGATACCGGACCCCATGAGTCTATGGTCTCAAACTAAACCGATATGCTCTGATGATCTTGCCGCAGCGTACAAACTATCGTCAACGACACCCTTTACCTTGCACCACCCCGCGGATAAAGTAAACGCCGGTCAGACTCCCGACCTAGCGCTGGGAAAGTATATAGCCATTGATTGCGAGATGGTTGGTATAGGCCCATCGCGGGCAAGCGCCCTAGCTCGCATCAGCATGGTTGATTTCCACGGCCGACAGGTATATGATTCATACGTGAGACCTAAGGGTAAAGTCACAGACTGGCGCACACATGTTAGCGGTATCGAACCACACCATATGAAAATTGCTCGCGTATTTACGCAAGTGCAGGCAGAGGTTGCAGCCATCCTTCAAGGCCGCATTCTTGTAGGCCACGACTTGTCGCATGATCTAGGCGCACTAGAGCTCAAGCACCCTGTAAAAGACATTCGGGACACTGCCAAGTCGCCGCAGTTCAGAAAGTATGGAAACGGAAGAAAGCCAGCACTGCGGGTACTGGCCCAAGCGTTGCTGCATGTGGAGATACAGTCTGGTGCGCATTCGAGTGTGGAGGATGCCCGAGTCACGATGGAGATATTTCGTCGTTATAAGACTGGATTTGACGCTGATAATGCATCGCGATTTGGTATTCGAGGAAAGAGGGTGGCTGGCGGTAAGGGCGACAAAAAGAAGCCAAAGAGATAGTACCGCGGCGGCTCATGTGACGTGACGCATAGTTTCTTGTACAATGACGTGAATACCGAGAGTATTTGCCAACGATATCTCTGGATTCCCGCCGCCACACTAGCCAATATCGCGCGCGCTTTTTTTGAATAGTTAAAACCAACCAACTAATGAAAACTACCTGCCGGTACTGCGCCTCCTCGGTATCTTCTACAAGCTTAGTATTATCCACATTCATATTATTTAAAAGACTGGGCACAAAGGGATGTTGTAGGCAGGCAGATAAAGCGTGTAGAGCATCAGCAGATGCGCCGTAGGCGCGTGCCCTATCACGCATAACACACTCAACAGCCTTGACCTTTGGGCCTCGTTTTTGAAATGTAAGAATACGTCCTTTTCTCAGTGTTATTTCCCCTCGGACTTTTGTATGTGTGGATGCACACCCCCGGACTGTCCGGAGCAATGGTCCGGCCTGAGCCAATATTTTCTCCACATTTAGACGGCGTTTAAGCTTCTCTATGCTATGTCTTCTGGCGCCTTTCTCGAATCGTGCTGCGTCAGGTACTGGATGCCAACGTATTTAACAGTTTTTCGTATGATCAAGCCATCAGAGATAGTTCGCAAGGCAGCGAATACAATGTATTTATCCTACTGGCGATTCTCAATCGTAACATGAGGAAGAGTGGTAGCTGTAAAAATTGGTCCTTGAATTAAAATATTTCTAACATGATGAAAATGTGGCTACTCTTCTTTTCATATTTATTAGCCCCTTTTTTCCGATAAGAGTCCCGTCTTATCGATTTACCCGAACATCATCCGGAACTCCCGTGGAAGGTTTCTCAGCAGTAGCTTATAGTGGAGCCCTCCATGTATTACTATCACGTGACTGCGCGTTCGTCTTTACACGGCATCAAGCTCATGGAGCGTAATCCACTTACTTTGTCTCAACCTGTTGTCCACGATCTTGTCGCTCTCTTGCTCCTTTCTTTTGCGCTGTTTACTTTTAGTGGTTCCAGTAGACGTAAAACGTATTCAATTCGACTACTGGATTTTATTCTTTTTCAATTTTCGCAAACACCACACACTAACTACAGTCATGGCACAACCAATGATCGCCATTGAGGGTATTGAAACCACGCGCACTGCCAAAGCCAATATCCTCCCCGTCAATATATCACATACAGGCACCTTTCCGCACAACGAGTCGCACTGGAAGCCCGTATTAAACGAGGGTGAGCATGGCTAATGTTTACGAACATGAATTGGGTTTCAACCAGTCCTGGGTTTTAGTACTAACCTGAAGAATTCCTGTTACCAGATTGTTCTCAATCGTCATATTTCAGAGGCCGAAAGATGACTGGCTGTACCGCCAAGATCCCAGACACACATGTGGGAGTACTTGTGGAGGTAGTCAAGACTACTGAGGTGGATCCAAACACTGCCGAAGAAGGGTCGGTCGAAGACATGAAGCAGCTAGAAGAAAAGATGGAGGTCAAGGCAAAGTTTGAAGAGGTAGTTATTTGGAGGCAGAATTCAGCGCCATCGACTTCAGAAGATCAGTATTCTCGAGCAATGAACGAGTGGTCCGATGTTTCGAGCAAGATCCATAGCTTCTGAAGAGATGAAAGGGGCCCCATTTATAGACTGGCATAGAAGAGAGGATTAGATATGGGATGTTCTGTCTATCGAAATCTATCAAAAAAAAGGTATATTTGTAATATACGCCAAAGTATATCACCGCTTCTGGAAAAACGACATTATGTTTCCTTGGCCCTTGGGTGCTACTTTTTTAGGTTTTGTTGACGCAACAGAGCTTGCTGGGGCAGCCGAAACTCTCGGCTTGATAGCCGGGGGCTCTTCGTCCTCGGAAAAGGACTCCCACTCTTTTTCTTGAACCGTGACTGTAAATTGACAGTTAGTAGCTGTATAAGCCACATCAATAATGCGATAATGCCAAGAGAAGGTTGGAAACTCACCGAAATAGCCATTTGCATCCATGGTTTGCTTTTTCTTTGTAACCTGACGCCGCCCACGTTTTCTACCATTGCTGGAAGCTGTGATGATTTCTGTCTTTTCCAATTCAGGAGGAGCCACTTCTTCTGAGGCTTCCTCCATGGGCACATCCTCCTCTTCTTTCGTGTCTTCAGACTCCTCGTCATCCTCATCCATCATGCGGCGGAGCTGGCTCTGCTTTTCCTCGCGAGCCTTTCGCGCTACTTCGGCTTCGGCCTCGAGTTCTGGATTAAGTACGGATTCGTCGTCGTCACCATCATCTGAAAGCATGACAGCATCTTCAGTCGGCTCTTCACAAGAATCTTTTTCAGCTTCAGGTTTAGGCTTAGCTGGCCGAGAGGCAGCCTTTGCAAACGACTGCATGATGCTAGAGCCCTTCCCAGGAGCCTTTTTCGAGGTGGCGGTTTGGGACATTGCCAGGGTCTTTTGGGAGGTTTTGGCAGAGGGCTCTGATAGAGCTGCATTTGCCTTGGATGTCGAAGATGGAGGTGGTGCTTTTCCAAATGGAAGTTTAGTCGTAGACTTTCCTATTTCAAGAGCCTTGGCATTCTGGTTGGTAGAAGGTGCCGCAACTTTTGCCGCGGGTTGGGTAACAGGCGCGATGGGGTTAGACCGACGAGAGCGGCGATGGGCATGGCTATTTGAAATGCCGCCATATGCCTTGATACCCTCAAGTGAATCACACTTGGCATCAGGCTCGCAAAGCGCGGGAGCCTGAGAGAGCAACTGGAGATCATTCCCAAGCGTCGTGCCTATGCTATAAACATGCAAAGCACTAACAGATTGATACGTGGCAAGAACTCCTTCAAGGTAACTTTGCGCGACTATAGTCATAGTTTGAGCGTCGATGGGGTCTGAGGCTACAGCAGGCTCAGGGTCGTCTTCCATTGAGACATCTGTATCCTTAGCCTTTACTTTTCCAAAGATTGCATAAGTAGCAATAATGCTGCCCGGCTTGATGGCATTCTGAGTGGCATGGAAGTCATAAAGCATCCTATGGCAAGCAGTTATTATAGATGTTCAGAATGCAACGTGTAACAACAAAGCTGTGCGTCATGGGGACTTACTGCTTTGCCACGTGAACATTGACCTTGAGAGCCCTGCTTAACGTGCGATAAGTAACGACTTCATCTTGGGCTAGGACATGGGCAGCAAGGAACTCGGTATAATCAGTCATTTTCAATCGACAAGTGGAGAAGAACGGCTATGTTGGTCGTTTTGGGGATGAGATCAGATCGAGATCAGATCGAGATCAGAAGTCAGCACTGAGTAGATGGCTGTGGACAGCAAACGCGTAAATGACGATGAGTAAAGTGGGGCAAATTTGACGCGAGCCTAGAATACGCGAGAGCACGTGACTGCGTAGATCATGTAGAAATTGGTCCTTAGATTAAAATATTTCTAACATAATGAAAATGTGGCTACCCCTCTTTTCATATTTAT
>NETT01000252.1:8963-34149 GCA_003449175.1 Ceratocystis smalleyi
GGGGGGGTGACTTGCGTAGGCCATAGCTAGGTCCATGATTCCTAGCCTTTTTCCCTTGTTGTTTGTGCGTGTGTCCGTCGTCCTCTTTCTTCTTCTTCCCGACCTCGCCCTCTTCTCTACCATCTTCATTCTGGCTCCAACTCCAGCTTGTGCGTTTCTTGTCTTTTACTTTGTTCCATCAGCATTTCCCCGCGCAAGTGCCTTTTTGTTTTTAGCTCTATCCCCCTCTCTTTTGGGCTGCATGCTTTTTACCCTGTATCATCATTGACCATAACCATGGCTGAAGTCGTCGGGACGGCACCGACGCTCGGCGCGGAGCTGAAGGTGAGTCTAGCAACACCCCATATCACAGGGTTGCTGCTGTTAGGCTAGACCTCTTCGTGCTAATATAGCTGTCTGTATAGGATGGCTTCAAACCCGCCAGTGCTTGGGCCGGAAACGGGATTTCATGGCTTGAAGACATCCAGCAGTTCTACCGTGAGCGCAGTGCTATCGAAAAGGAGTACTCGCAGAAGCTCTCCTCCCTAGCCAAGCGTTATTTCGACAAAAAGAACAAAAAGTCTGCTTCTATTAGCGTTGGCGACACTCCTGCCATGGCGCCCGGATCACTGGAAAGGTAAGTCAGGCCTCCTGCTAGGCTTCCCTTCGACTCCTCCAGCAAGCTGGCTGGCCGGCTAGCTAACACCAACTCGATCTATACAATGTCTAGTGCTTCAATGACCACCTGGACCACCCAACTAAATGCTCTCGAAAAGCGTGCCGAGGAACACGACCGCTACGCAAACAACCTCACCCTTCGAATCGCCGACCCCATGAAAGTTATCGGAGTCCGGCTAGAAGAGCTCCGCAAGCGCCACATCGAATTTGCCGACCGCCTGGAACGTGAACGCGATGCTTCTTTCTCGGACCTCAAGAAAATGAAAGGCAAATATGACAGCTCTTGCCAGGAGCTCGAAGCCAAGCGCAAAAAGACCGAATCCTCTTTCGAAAAGGCCAAGGCCCAGAGCGCATATCAGCAACAAATTCACGAGATGAACAACGTCAAGAATGCCTATCTCATCAATATCAACGTGACCAACAAGCTCAAGGACGTCTACTACCATCAGTACATTCCCGAAGTCATGGATAGCCTCCAGGACCTTTCTGAATTCCGCACCGCCAAGGTCAACGAGCTGTGGACTGCCGCTATGCAGCTGGAGAGCGCCATGCTCAAGAGCAGCCAGGGAATCGTTGATCATGTCGCCGAGGAGGTCACAAGAAACAAGCCCTATCTTGATTCTATGATGTATATCCGCCACAACATGAGCGCCTGGCAAGAGCCCCCCGACAAGGTGTTCGAACCAAGCCCTGTCTGGCACGACGACGCCACTATGGTTATTGACGAGGTGGCCAAGATCTATTTGCGCAACATGCTCAACAAGTCCAAGGGCCAGCTTAGCGATCTCAGGCGGGAAGTCGACAAGAAACGGCGCGAGGTTGACGGCATCCGCAAGGTGAAGGAGCGTGTAAGAGAAGGCCAGGAGAACCAGGACGAAATTGACGTTGTGCGTCAGCTTTTTGCTATGCAGGAAGATTTGCATGACCTGGACCGCAAGCGCCTTACTGCCGAAGCAGAGACAAGTACCATAACTGCCGCTGTTGGCGATGTCACGCTTGGCGCCATGAACCACAATTTCAAGGCCCAGACATTCAAGATTCCTTCTAGCTGCGATCTATGCGGCGACAAGATCTGGGGAATCTCTGCAAAGGGCATGGAATGTCGCGGCTGTGGCTATACTTGCCACACCAAGTGCGAAATGAAAGTTCCTGCCGAGTGTCCTGGCGAGCAGAGCAAAGAGGAGCGCAAGAAGCTCAAATCCCAGAGACAGGCGGCCGCTACGTCGCTTCTGAGGCCTGACTCGACTTCACAGTCCCAGACTGTAGATTTGCCTGCGTTAAGTAGATCTAACACAGTGAACTCCACAACCTCTGGATATTCTGCAAGCGTGAAAAAGCCTATATCAGTGTCTGGATTGTCCTCTTCGTCCACCCCCCGAACACCTGCCGACGAGCCCTCTGTTTCTAGCTCAGAACCTGATCCCCCTAGAGCGTCGACTTCGTCTGCTGCATCCGGGGGTGCTCCACGCAAAAACCGTGTTATGGCTCCGCCCCCGGCAGCTTATGTCAGCGCCGGAGCAGTTCCTACAGCCACTAAGCCTCTCCTACAAAAGGGCAAGATGCTATATGCTTTCGATGCCTCGGGCGATGGAGAGCTGACAGTTCCTGAAGGACGTGAAGTTGTTGTTCTTGCCCCTGATGGTATGTTTAATTAATCACTTGTAACAAGACTCATTAGGGATCCAGTCGCATACTAACACATGCTAATACTAGATGGCTCTGGCTGGGCCAAGGTACGCCTTGGGTACAAAGAAGGAATTGTCCCCTCATCATATCTTGAAATGTCTCCTGCGCCAACTGCAACTCCAGCGACTATAACGCCGATCGCCAGTACCCCCGAATCTTCTCAGGCCGACCATGGCGTTGCAAAAAAGAAGGGCCCTGCTGTTGCGCCGAGACGAGGCGCCAAGAAGCTAAGATACGTCGAGGCTCTTTATGCCTACACCGCGCAGAGCGATAACGAGCACAGCATGACGGAGGGCGAGCGATTTGTGCTTTCCAAAGAGGATCCCGGAGATGGCTGGGTCGAGGTTGAGAAAGGCGGCGCTGTCAAGAGCGTCCCTGCTAGCTACGTCCAGATGGTCTAGGAGCCTATTCAATGGCGTCCACGGACTTCCCGGGCCAATCCTGGCTATGGACTCAGCCTTAGCCCTGAACTTGTTTTACGTAGTCCTCGGCATTCTCTCCACTCCCCCATGCTAACACCCAGCCCTACAAAGCAAGACAGATATCCCAAGCCCAAGTCTAGTATTCCATCGGTAGGGATTTGTTTTGCGAGCCCCAACTTATTCCATCAGCCGCCTTCTAGCACGGAAGTTTCCCCGCAAAAGCCTATTAGAAAATCCTCTACATCCACTCGGCCCAAGGCTCTCAGCGAGCCACTTGGACGCAGCCGCGGTGAAACTCAAGGCCGGGCCCAAGCGAAACCCCAAGCTCAGAGTAGCAAGCAGTATTCCAGTCGCACCAAACGTCATGATTGCGCCCCGAGTAACTGCCGGAAGCGCAAAACGATGAGCTCAGACCCATCCAAGGTTAGGAGCGTACGCTTTGTGCAAAGGAAGCACAAGGGCGAATTATACATCAATTCCCTTGGGCAAGTCAACAAGCGCAACACGGCCTGACTCTTGCGTTGTTACATCCGTCACATGTGATGACATGTACTAGCTACTAGACTGAGACACAGGTGTCACATTACTACTATCAGCATCATTGACCGTCATTGGTTGCCTTTTTGCATTCTTTTTCCAGCATACATCATCGTCTTCCTGGTGTATTGTTTTTGTTCCCTTTCTTTATCTTTGGATAGAGTAGTTGAAGGTGGTGTGCGTGTGTGCGTGTGTGTGCACGCGCGTGTGTGTGTGTGTTTGCGCGCGCGTGTGAGTGTGTGCTTCTATAACTAGCCTCAGATAGAATCAAGACTGTTGTTTTCCCCTGCAATTTGCCCATGCCTTGAAACAGGCTCGTCGCGATGGCTCGTCGCGGTGGCTGTCCCAACATAGGCAGGCATAGGTACGTATGTGGTGCAAGTATCGCAGAGGAAGGTGTACGCCTCCGGTTACTCATGCTCCGGGTGGGTCTTGCAAATAGGGAAGGTACGGCGCCCACATGATTAAGCTGGTTCCGAGCAAATTTCTCGTCATTTTCATTAATTTGGCCTCTTCTTTTTACTATTTTCTTCGCCTCCAGCCTTGCCTCTTTCTAAAGCCATAAAATATCGTGCCACTAATGAATTGGACCGAAGGTAATCTCGCTCGCCATGCTCGACCACAGCAGCGACATAGCTCGGATATCAAGCAGAAGAAACACTTTGCGAAACTGCGCGCTGGCATGACATCGGGTATTGCTGAGCTTTCCCCAAAATCATTTAATTTCTTACCAGTGTCATCTCGGCCATTGGATTTGCCTCCTCCCCGGCCTCCTCTTCACTCCTCAACTGCATCGCCGCCACGGGCCCGAATAAATGCTTCTGGTAGAGGACCACCCCCTAATATGGCAATAGCATCGTCAACGAATACGTCCAATGCGGCCCTGAAAAGACGCAATTGTGCGTCCGGAAATGCAGAGCCACCAGACATCAATGACAGACGGAAGCGACTTCTACTCAGCTCTAATTGGGTCGGAGTGGGCAGGCCGTCAACCAATTCTCGGCACGCAAAAAGTCGGCTCTCTCAGGCATCCATGGGCAGTGAGTCTTCCAGAAGAGAAGGCCAAAGTGCTATACCACTTGTTTCTCCGTTTTTTGTGGAGTCGAAAAGGCGATCGCGGTCGCCAGTCCACCACTTTGGCCTTGTTTCGGATGTTGGCGAGCCTAAAGTTCGTATCGGAAACCAAAGTCTGCGGGGGACTTCTCTGTACTCTGATGCTCAATCTTTCCAGTACTCTCTCCCTTCAGATATCAGCAATGATTGGCCATCCTATAGCTCGCATGCGCCGACTGACTGTCAAATGTCGTCATCTCGGTGGTCGTCCCCCGAGCCTCCGCAATGCTATGTCGAGTCATCGCCAATCCCAGTTCATCAGCCTCTCCCCCAACGGCACCCAAAGCTCTTTGAAGCACACATTAACGAAGAACTCCCAGAGAATGCGTCTAGCTTAGCTGCTACGATGGGAAAAAGTTTATCATCAAGCGTTTGTTCCGATCCTGATGTGATTGGTGAATGGAAGGCGTTCTTGGGCTTCTCTAACCCAAGTGGGCACTTCTGTAGCACTGAGAGTGCCGGCCAGCACGAGGAGTGTATTTATGAGTCGGTTGAGTCCGATGAGCCTGTCCCGCCAGAGCAATACAATCATCAATCCCACAGTCCTTTGATCGCCGCATCAGGGACCCCGTCTATAGCGATCTCCACGCCCAGAATTGTGGACGAGATAGAACCCTTCGTCTTGTCCTCGGACCCTAACTCAAGCATTCTAAGTTCGCCAGCCTGGACCTCGCCAGCCCCGGAGCCACAACAATACCCATCTATTACCGACGGCGCAAACACACTCCCAGAGCAAGAGCGCGACGAAATGCAAGCGGTCCGTTTATCATTCAGCGGCGTTATTCATCAATCAGGCAGCCCGCGGGAACCACGGTCTACAACAACTCGGGCCAAACGTCAACATGGGCAAAATAGTGCCGAGAGTATGCATATCCAACCTCAATCTCAGGCAGATATTCCTCCGAGCAAGACACCAGTCGATGAGTTACAAGAAATGCCCCCGGCCTGTGCCGAGCAGGCGCAGGACGATACGTGCTCAGAAGATGGATGGATGGCGTTTGTTTTTGGAGACAAAAACTGCGATAGAAAGGACGAAGACGCACTCGAAGAAGCAGTGAAGCAAACCTCAAGGGATCTGATGAACCTAGGCAGCATACACAGCGATGCAGCTGACAGGGGCTCGCCTCAGCCCGCTATGTCCACCGAGTCTTGGGAGCGTGGGGCTTACCGCCATTTTTCTCCGTCCACTTCAGCAACAGACTTGGCTCAGGCTGCCGAGTCCTTGCCGTCAACTTCAGACCGTCTCCAAATATCCCTGCGGCAAAGCGAATCCCCTTGGAAAGACTCGGCTGATACCATCTCAACTGCAATGCCCTCTGATGATGTCTCAACACACGCCCAACAAGGATCCCCCAACGGGTTGGCGAAGGCGACGAGCGCCTTCCGATTTTCACATCCCAAGTTGTTTGTCGGACGACTTTCTTCAGTGCCGAACACGGCATCCAAGGTTCAAGCTGGGGGCAGTGGGCCTAGCGCGGGCGATGGTGGAGGAAAGAACAACAAGCGGAGACGGGCTGGCCCAGCAAAAAGGACAAAAAGCACCGATGGAAGACCGGATATCCGTAGCCTACCAAACTTCGAGGATGATCCAATCGAAGAGTAGGTGGGGGAACAATGGAGTTTAACTTGGAACCATAGGCCTAGAGCACGTTCGTACATCATAGGGCTTTGTTGCCGTGTTAATAGACGTAGCTACCAGAAAGTACCAGACCGGGTCCATTGAGACAGCACAACCGCCAGCAGCAAATAAATAGAGACTTGTTCGTAGCATAATAGCCGAGACACATACATAGGCCCGGGGCCCGTGACCGGCTAAGTGCCCAAAAGGAGAAAAAAAGCGCAGGATTCCGATGTCGCCATTACTCGAGGAAAAAACAACTAAAGGGGGGCCAAGACCAGGGCTCGCTGAAGTCAGCAGAAAAAAAAGTGGTGATGCTTTGAGATTTAGATCTGATAAGCCAAGGAGCTTCACAGTAGTGGGGCCTGAGTTGGGGAAGCTAGCCTGGCGGCGCAGGGATATTCCGCCCGACGTCGTAAATTCGCACCCGGCCTCTGGGCAGCTTCACACCCGCCTGCCTTGAAGCGGGAGAGGTGGGTGTATATTTGCGCTTCGGGGAAATTATGAATAAGGACAGGAGCAGAACGGCATAGCTAGCAAGCTGTACGTGCTTGGTCGCTGCGGTCGTAGCTAGTACCCAGATCTGCAGGCACCGAGTGCAGGGCATCGAGGTACCTGATACTTGGTAGGTACTTGTCCTAGCTTCACTGCTATAAGGCGAGGCTTTTGAATGTGAATTACATTTTGCAAAGTCAAGGCAGCCGATGGCGCTGTTTTTTCTTGCTGTTCAAATAATAATAAATCACCTATCGCACGCCTTTCTTCTTTCTTTTGTGTTCTTCTTTTTTCTCGTCTTATTTTCCTGTGGATTCGCTGGTCTTGCAACCCTTGCCATGCAACGCTTCGTCGGCCCTGTGTCCATCAGCTCATAATCGTCTTATCAGTAGCCGCCACTGATGCCGCAAGTATCAAGCAACAACTTCTTCTCTTTGTTGTCCTTTTCTATGTGTCTTGTGATACCAGAATCAACAGCCCATTCATAGCATAGACGTCACTCGTTTTGCCCATTATGGCCATTTTCGTCGATCTTGAAGAAGAGCCGTCGCAGGCTCCGGCCGTCCACTTCCCGAATGTTATCCAGCATGAAATCTATCGTGATATAAACCAGCTGCGCATCACCCCCAACATAGAACAAGAATGGCCCAAGTCCAACGCGCCGTCTCCGCCCCCAAAGGCTCCTCAGGATACACCAGCAAGCCTAGAAGAACTATACTCGGCATTAAATAACGAGCCCGACGTGCAGCTCCCAGCTGCAATCAGGGCCTTTGCTTGCTACCCGTAAGCTCTCCTTTCTTAGTAATGCCTCCACGTCTCTGCTGGATCACAAAACTTACGCATATCCGTTCTCTTCTAGTGTTGTCATCGCAATTGCCTCCCACATCGATCTCAACACTCTTGATAGCCTCTCGCGTTCTTGTCGTCACATCCATGATTCACTATTCCAGTTCCACAATGCTCTGATGCGCTCTACGCTGCATTGTAATAGGGAGGGGCTGCGTCTGCAGGGGGCCCTCGACCACGAGACTGGGCCGTATGGCTTCAAAGCAAACTATTGCGCAAGAGACATGGTATCGGAATGTCGCCGCTGCGGATGCGTAGTTTGCAGAGTAGGTACCCATCTAAGACGATGTCGATGCACTTTAAAACTTGCTACTGACATGTAGGGTAGAACTGTGTGATCAAGCCTCCTGCTACGCCGGCTCTCAAGGGCCGCCATCGCCGGCTATGCTTGGATTGCACTAAAGCCCCGCTAACTTCGCTTTTTGTGCCTCCGATGGACGAAAAGCTGGCGAATCGCGAGATTGTGAATCATGCCATGTGCACGTGCCAAGATGAAGGTGTATGGCTATGTAAAAGCTGTGGCCAGGGCAACAATTCGGCAGACAACCTCTACTACCGGTAAGTGCTAGCTACACAAGCCCAACTCGTGCATATCGTTGTTCTAAACCTAACCCTTTCTTCTTGATTGTAGGCTATGGAGCTGGCGCCTTCAGTATGGCGAAATTATTGGCGGGCTTGGTACCGGCATAGGCGACGGTGATCGTGGCGTTATATGCGGCCGCGAATCCCACTGCATTGGAGCCAAAGAGCGCGAGTACGAAATCGACTGTGATGCCGAGGACCGCCGCACTCCCAGCCCCGCCATTTCCAGCTCCGGCTCTGGCCCCGGCTCCGGATCTTCGTCTCCGCAGTTAGCCTTGTCGCACGCTACCACGGCCCTTGACTCGGCCAGCGTACAGCTACAGCTCCAAGCCCCGACTGCCCGTAAAGAGCCTGGGTATAGTAGACACCAGATTGAGGGCATCGGTGGCCAGCTACGAACCAAGCTCGTACGCATGGTGCGGGTTGGAGCATCAGTGCCAGAGTGGAGTGACGAACGGAGCAGCAGGGCTATTCTAGCCAAGGAAATCAAGGGGGAGACTCGGAGCTGGTGTGGGTGGTGTTGCCGGCCTATTCCCGGCGAGAAAGATCGCGCGGCTTTTGGTATTGGACAGAAGTGAGATACGCCGAGCGATGTTGTTATATGGTTGATACGCAATATCTGAGTCCTGGGTGGAATGTAAAAGAGCAGATGCACGCTCGCTCATAGAGGCTTTGTCACATCTGGGATGAAGTCGTTGCATATGATTTAGGGATAAAGCTTTTTTTTTTCTTCACAGAACTTTTAGTTCTTCTAATATTTGTAACATATATTTATACAATATGCCGTTGACATTCCGCTTTAGATCAACAGCTTTTAATAAGACAAGTACAATTTGCATTGCCCGTTGTGTTTCCCCGTATCCCCTCCTTGAATCATGCCATGAAGATAGACTCAACTCCTATGATACCCGGTTTGGGAGTTTCGTCGCTGACATTCCTAAGTCACAGCCTATGTAGTAATGTGCATTTTGCGGCAAACCTCGTAGAGCGCACTACATCCTAAGACAAGCCCCGGCCAGATGGATGAATGAGAGCATTCCTCCAAGCAGAAAAGAGCCCCATGCTATATTTTTCCGCATACTCACAGCTCGCCTCTGAACAGCATCTCCTTGCGCTTGACACGGTCTTCCCGCGCCTGCGCTCTCCGTGGGCCCCAGCGTGACTTGACCACCTCGAGCTTCTTGGCCAGCTTGTCCTTGTACTCGCGCGGAGCCTGAGTGCAGATTGTAACGAACACCTTCGAACAGTTGAACTTGGCAGCCAGTTTGGGGATGGTCCAGGTCTCGGGGTCAGTTCTTCGCAGCTCTTGGATCTCACGGGCATCCTCTCGAGTCAAGTGGTACGACGGGGTTTGGCCGCGGACAACGACCTCCAAGCGTGGAGGCAGGTCAGCTTCCGTGAGACGAGGTCCGGTACGGAAGAGCTCCTGCATGTTGTTTTGACGCCGCGGGTCGCTCTTGGGCAAGAACTTGAAGGGTGTGTGGAAGACGCTGGCAGCTGATGACGGCGGGTTGTAGATAATGGTGTCCATGTTTGCTCCTGATGGTGCGAATGATTTGTGTGGCGGAAGCGCCAGCGACCGCTTTGTCCGTGCTGTGGTTTTGTGGCCGCGAGCGGCGATGGTAGTCGAGGAGATGGAGGTTGTTCTACTAGCAACCACGAGTGGCCGGCGAATAAGCTGGGACGCCATTGTGTGTGGGCTGGAGATTCTGAGGTGGAGGTTTTTGACTTTTGAAGAGTGGTTTGTGCAAGCCGTCAATTGCACAAGGTGTAGTTGTCGGAAAACTCCGCTGTCAAGATCACGTAATCAAAGATGATAAAGTGACGAAAAACAACGAACAAGACGCAGGTGACAAGATTTCCAAGCCAGAAGTTACTGTGCGAGATTCCGGCAAATGGCTGGCTGCTTGAGGAGGGGGGAGAAAACGAAGCGTCTATGAGGCTTAATCCAACACTCAAATTGCCGATCGTGAAGCCAAAATCAATTTTGCTTCATGACAAAGTTTGGTAGCCAGCCAACCCCACTCAAAGCCGGCGAAGGATGGATCCACTGACTCGGCTGCAACTGAGCCTTGCTTATGTAATGTGGAAATCGGCCACATCACGTGATGCGAGACCCACACGATAATTGAGGATTTTCCTATGACGCTTCATGATGACGTCGGTCCTAAAATAGTGCGGGGTCCGTCTTATTGTTCAGGTCATTCTCCATTTGGAACCATGTAATTCTCCGCGCTAGGTCTTTTTGTTTAGACGGATGATCATGGTGGAGATCATTGATTCCATTCAAGGGATGACTTATTCCATCACACGCGGCCCAGATGTGGATGAGCAAGACGGGTTTAACACGTAGTAACTAGTCAGACAGGCAGGTCCTTCTCGCATTGTATGGGTCCGCTAGAGCCACTAATGAATGTCACGGCATGGCAGGAAACGACAAGATGTCTGACTTGGTGGCCACAACTTGGGCCGCCTAAACTTCGTATTGGTCCTGGCTCAGACTTCAGGGCTGTGAGTGATGCTTGTTTGCTTTTTTTCTTCTTTCCTTTTCTGCGACAGGGGTGGCTGCCAGTTCCCCTGAAGACAGCATGAAAGGGCCTGAAGGGGAGCCTATCAAGAGCAGCTTGGTATCTCAAGATCAGGCTCAGAACCAGATGTCTTGGACTCGTTTTGAAACAGCGGCCCCTTAACTGCTTTGGCTTCTTTGGTTGGCTGCCTTGGTTTCTTTTGACTTGTGTAGTCGACAATATCGCGCCTAACTTCAAATTTACCCCTCGAGAAGGTTTTTTGTCTCATGCTGATTCGTGTGCGATTCCTGATAGGTTCCCCAGAGTTCTAGTGGCTTCCTCCTTGTTTAATGCATGCATGCATGGTAATGCACATCGTCGCTGAATTTAGAAGACATTTGCACATAGGCAAGGCCAGTAAGTTGCGGGGATTTCATGCGCAGAGTCCCATTGCCTGTAAGTGCAGGTTTAACCATGAAGACAGACGCAGAATAAGGGCTACATGTATCTGTGCTATACGTGTTCGTACCTCTTTGTTTGCTTGTATGTATGTATGCATGCATATATATGCATATATATGCATATACATGTACCATATCCGCGTGGCGTGAGCCACTCTCAATTGGCAGTAGTTTGGGGTTCTTTTTCAAAAAGTAAACACGAATGCTGGTGTTGGGCCGCCACACTAGAGGCTAGCCATCCGTATAACGGGGCGCGCTCGTTGCTGTTATGAAACGACAGGCGAATTATAGGAGCAAACGTGACATAGAGGATGGAAATTTGCCTTGTTTTTCATCGCATGTTGAGGTCCCAGGGCTAAATTTATACTATGCAGACCGAGTTCAAACAAAGTCAAACAGACTGACACCTATTCGCAGCTAGGGTTGGCTTGGCTTTGTCCTGAGCATAGTGCACCTGCTACAGATTCCTGATTCAGGGTTATAATGCAAGGGGGATGGGACCAGTATTTCAAAGCAGCTAGCAGGTATCTGGTCGTCGCCGCGTGGAGGCTGAGGCGTAGAGTGTCGTATTGGAGGAAGGCAACAAGGGACTTAGGGGCATTAGGAAGGCAAATAATGTGAGTAAAAAATAATCAAATTACGGTGGAAGCCTTTTTTTATATTGCGCATGCTATTGCAGTAGTAGCGGTTGAAACATACACGGCAGAAAAGAGGAGCGACACGATGAGGGAACAAGAGGAGGATGGGTGCTTTATGTTGTTTATCGGCAGTGCCAATGTATCTCTACAATGTACAATGTACCGCCACATGAAGCTATATTTAGCCATTTGATCTTTGCACATGTGTACAAGGTACACCAGATGCAGTCCGGGGTCTCTTTGTTGTTGGGCAGCAGGCTTTGGATCAATTTTCCGTGGCCGAGCAGATGGAAGAAAGAGCAAGACAGACGTGCAGAGCAAAGTACACCCAGTAGAAAGTACCAAATAGCGTGAAAGGCACATGACGGTGTCAGGAAGCCCAACGTGCTAACTAGCTCAGGCCAGCCAATTAATGCTGTCAAAATTCATGTGCTAGCTGTCTGTGGAGCCCTGACTTTGCTCCAAACTCTTGTGACCTGCAGGGGCTCCACTTTAGGATCGCAGGTAAACTGTGATTTGCGAGCTTCCTAGGACTCTCCACTTTGCATCTCGGAACCTCCCACACAGCAACGGTGCAGCACGACGCAACACAACGCAACGCTAATGTAGCATGTAGTTTTGCGGCGATGCCTACGTTTGAGCTTGGTAGGTGGGGGTACGTACCTTTTTGTTCTTCTTTCTTTTTCTTTTTGTGCTGTAGGTAGTTTCTTAATCTAATCCAACAAACGAAAGTAGTCGTCATTCAATTCCTGGATAAAATCTCGTTGGTTCTTTCATTTATGTTCCGGACCTTCCCCTAATTTTAGCCTCCATTGCTCCCTTGGTTTCTTTCTTCTTCTTTTATTTTCTGTCTTCATCTCCTGTCTCTCCCTTGACGCATCTCTCTGCCCTTCCATCGATTTTATTTCTCTTTTACTTGGCTATTTGCTCTTGTTCCAGTTTGCGTCCATCATCTTCTAAGCCTCTCTCTCCCCGGCGCTGAAATTTAATCGCCGTCGCCTTCTTAACACACGCCGCCTCCACTATAACGTACAACCCAAACGCCACCCATCTACCTGCATCAGAACGCGTACGCTGGTAGTAGTCTTCTGACATTGTAGCATCCTCTGTACTTCTCCTGTCTTCTCTTTCTGCCTTCAGACAACAGTGCCCGACTCACTACCTGCTCCCTCGCCCTTCTCCAACCACTTATAGCACCAATCTTGATCCCACTATCACAGCAAGCCAACGCCCGTCTTCTACGTGCTTCTTCTTTGCTCGTTGATATACATCACCAATTCTCGCAAACCTGCAGCGACCCACACACTCTTGTTTCTAAACTGCAAGTCATCGCTTGTCGCCGTTGCCCGCAGCCCAGGAGGAACTGCCCTGTACCCTCTTTTTCCAGCTTGCTACAGCTACAGCTACAGGTCGCTTTTCTGGTGTTCCGTGCTACCTTCGACAAGAATCAAGCCATTTATAGTCCACCCAACCTCCGGGTCGATTTCCATCTTTCTGAGAATTTCTCTCAGCCATCCAGTTCGCTTCTCATATTCAGAGTAACACGACGCCAGCTGCTCAGGTAAGTAGCCCTGTCATACAACTACACCACAGATTCATGTTTGGCTCTGGCGAGCCTTACACAGCTGCATGCCACTTTCAAGCTCAAGCTAGAGCCCGTGGGTTTTTATTTCACGTCCCTCTTGATTGGCTTGTGCATTTTATTTCCCCATTCCTTCAAGTCCCAATATCTTCCTGTCATGACGCTCAGCGGCCGCATTTATCTCCTCTTTCATCGACCCGCACCCATACCACCCACCCGATACTCAGCCACGCATTGTGTTTATTCCTTGCTCCTCGTATGCATTCCTCTATGCGTGCTTGAATCATATGGCAATGTAATTGCCTATTGGGCCCTTCCTCCCCTTATTTCATGTACCAAATTTCGCCTACTCCCATACATGTCTTTCTCTTTTGCTCGTACTACTGATGCGCTACAGCGTCACAGCACTGTCGCAATACTACGTCTCTCCTCGTTCCACACCTCATTCTTTCTGCCCTCTATATTTGCCTCAAACGATCCTAAGCGGCCACACGCACATTGTCAATTTGTTTGCTGAACCACTGCCCCTCAAAAAAGAAAAAGTTGCAATGCCCACAACAAACAAGTCGATCCAATCATCTTTACTCCACCCATTTCATTTTTGTTTTGGTCACACGCCTCACTACCCCGGCGACTGAACCCACATCAACAATTCATCCATTAACTTAATGCTATGCCCGTGCCCTTAAAATAACATGCACTGCACTTTCCCCATCTCTCTTAATCTTATCCTATCTAATTCCGTCCTATTAACACCCACCTTGCCCCTCTTGAATACGGTTCTAATATTGCTATATAGTTGCTTGCCTCTCTCATTTATTCTTCATCTGGCTTCAATCTCTCTTCGGCCGACCTGCTTCTTCTCGATTTTTCTCCGCGCTTAGGCCGTCTCCATCCTCTAAACATGAGCGCCCGGGTTGTTACTAGTGACATCCCCTCTGCCTCCAGCATTGTAGACCTCGTCCGCCCTAGCACTCTGCGCAACATGTCTTCATTTACACGCACCCATGCCCCACTACCTCAATCCGACAAAGGGCCCTTTAATCCTTCTTCGCCGAGTCGTGCCATGTCTAGTTCTCCCCGCCTGTCTTCGCCCGCGCGATCACAGATATTTGAGCGTGACGTTCAGGATAGTGTTTTCACCGTTCCCTGCTCTCCTGCAATTCCAGGACATATCCAAACAGAAAACTACATCCCCTCGGTTCTCGATGCCTCCTCGGAAGCAATCACCGATCGTGATCTTAATCCCGATTCTGTCGAGATTGTTACGCATAATAGCCATCAAACTGCCGCCTTCTCTGTTGCCACCAACATCCCCCACAGTCCCATTGCCCAGTCTTCCGATTTTCTGAGCACCTTTGGAACCGATGATTTGACCTCATTGTCTGAAAAAGGACATGACGATGACGGCCCGAACGATGAGCTGCATGACACAACCGACGTCCGCCGTTTGAGTTTCATTTCCTTTGCAGACGTTGTTCAGGGCGAACAGCTCGGGGCCCCCATCCTTGGTAGCAGTAGGAGCTCTGTTCATATGGCTGGATTGACATCTCTTTCGAGCCTCAACCAACCTGTGTCACCGTTCCGGTCGGTCTCGCCTATTCTTTCGTCGGTTTCATCGCAAGCCACTAGTAGACGTTCACTGAACAAGTTCGATTTGTCAACAAGCTCCGAGGGTCCTCTACGTAGCCCAGATATGTCTCCTTCTCGCAAGTCGGTGGCTAGTCCTGTTGCTATGAACCACTCGGCCAATTTTGGCACAGCAGGGAGCGAGGTTACAGTTGAAACAATGGCTCAGGCCCTTCGCCGCACCGCTAGCAGTGATTTGAGCGGCAACATCCGAAGCCATCCTACCAGCCCTATTTAGGAGCCTGAAGACTGCGGAGGCTACATGGGCGCGAATATTCTCTGCCAGCTTAAATGACCGGCTGGCTTGCAACTTTCGGCCTCTTTCCTTTGATTTCGATTTCTTCATCGTACGACAGACGCACGCTCTGTTTTTTCTTCTTTTCTTTTCTAGATGGTGGTACGATCAGGTCCCATTTTCTCTTCCCACCTTTTCTTTTCTTTTCCTTTCTTTGCTATTTTAGCGTTACCCTCCATGACAACTAAGCGAGAGACCTTTCTTTGCCTTTCCTTTCGTTCGATTTTTTTTGGCGTTGCTGTTTCGACTTGATATCACTCCATTTTGTATATTTGCTCTTTCTAAGGTTGTGTTAAATTTTCTGCATATGTATGTATTTCGGTTTTAGAGTAGTTAACGATTGTGTTTTGGTCTCGCATTTTGCCGCTTTTGAATGCTAGCAAACGGTAGCACTTTTCTTGGAATGTGAAGTTTAACTTTTGTGTATTGCATGAGCTTTGTGTCAAGGAGTCGACCTCACGGCATCCATAAACAAAGGCAACTTTAAAAAACTTTTTTCCAGGTCACCATGACCATTGTTCATCTAGAATCATCATTCAAGCCTTACCCACATCAACGGGGCTGGCTCATGTGCAAGACAAAAAAAAGAGGGAAACAGCAAAGAAAAGGACAAGATAAATCCAACAACGCAGAATAAACCATGTAACAGCCGTGCGGGAAAAAAAAAGAAGAAAAAAGACAACAAAAAAGGGAGTCGAAAGGATAAAAGAAAACAAGAAACGGGAGCAGTAGCAGCAGCATCAAGAGGAAGCTGACATCACATCAACGAAGCTCAGTATGTGCTGGAGAAATCTAATCACAACATATACGCAAGCCCATGTCCATGTGTGCAAGAGTAAGTGGATTCGTAAGAAAGGTCGTCATGTCGGCGGCAATGGCAAGAAGCAGAAGGAAAAGAGAGACATAGAAATGGATCGAGGAAGGAAACAAAGGGAGGGACACTCCGATAAAGTGAAACGAAGAAAGGGCAAAATCAGCTATAAAAAAAGCCTTTAGAAGCGCTCCTTCATTCGGGCCGAGACACCGCGTAGGTTGTTGTACACCTTGCCGGGCTGCTTGCCCAGAATCAGCGCACACACACAGGCCTTGGCGATCTGCGTCGGCTTATAAGCACCGAGGATGTGGATCTTGGAGTCGGCGAGGACTATTCTCGTGCGAGTGGCGTTCTCGATGGCGAACTGGCAAATGCATTAGAGCTGTTAGTCGTGCCTTTATGTCACAATATTTTATACAAGTTCTTGTGGAGTGATAAACACTTACCTTGGTTTTACCATCCTTTCCAGCTATGCGGCCAATGGCACGCGACAGATGGTCGCCCTGCAACGTTTTGACGTCTTTGATCTCAAAGGTTTCTATGTAGAGATCCTCCAATCTCAAAAGCTGCAGGCAGAAATTGATATCAGCAAAATAGTCTTTACCCTGTTCCCTCTCTTGTTTTGGCGATGTATGCCACCAGTCGGATTTGCGCAGGAAATTAAAGCAGCAAATTGGGCCCATCTAGCCTTCTGTCAACTTACGGCAATAGCATCCTCAATCTCAAAGCCTAGAGAGAATGCCTTGACAAAGTCCTCGGCCTTTTGAAGCGCACCGGGATCAGTGGTGTGTTTGGAATTACGGAGTTCAACAGCCTTGCGCTTAGTGTTGAACCGAGTCTGGATCTTCAAGTGCTCAACTAGAGGCGGGTAGATACGCGGCCAATTGCTCTTCAGTGGTGTCAGGCGGTGTGGCGGTATCCGAACTTGACGGGTCTGGATTCTGGTCGCAGCGGCCTAGTATCAACAACAAAGGTTCCGAGTCAGTCACAGCTGCAATGTAGGGGGCGGGAAGGGGGATTAGAAAGGTTAGGAGCTCTCTGTTGAGGATGTCATATCGGCCGTACCATATCCTTGGCGGCGTCGAAGCGCGGACGACCTTCCATATCCTCGTCTAGCACCATCTCGGTGTCGTCGTTCTGTGCGACTGCGTTCTGGGGCTCAAAGTTGGGGGTGATGGAGCTGGCACCCTCCAGTAGCAGATCATCGTCGTTCTGGTTCTCTTGCATAATCCCTTCAACAACAGAGAAAGCAGCGGCAGCGGCAGCGTCGGCCGCTTGCGGGGTATCGATCGGCTTCAGAGCGGTAGGTGCAGACATGGCAGGCGAGTTATACTAAGCTGTTCTGAGACGAGAGTGTAGGTGTTGCAGTAGATACTGTCTGATGACGGCTTAGGCGGGGCAAGCGTCCGAGTGGAGGAATAGTTTTGCTGATGACAGTCTTTGTCGTAGAATAGTAAGAGACTTTACCACGGCCTTCTTCACTCGCTAAAAAATAAATAGTTACGATGAAAATTGGTTGATTATCGAGATTTTTTTTGGCGGGGAAAGCGAACAAACGACAGGGAAAAAAAAAATCAAGACTCAAGACACGTTATCCTGAGCAATCTATTGGTCCGATAAGCGATTCCTTGACACTAGCCTTTAAGCCCAGCCTAAGCCTTCCCTGTACCTCTGTCCTAGGCCTCAAGGCAAAACTTCGAGTAGATAGATAATGAACATTTTGAGGAATCAAAGAATGATGCGAAGTAGATTATTAGATGACAAGCACACACAGTCATAACGTCTCGAACACCAGCTTTTTTCTTCTTATTTTTTCTCCCCATTCTTTCCTTTTTGGCTCTGCTGCAGCTGAAGACTCCCGAAATAGAGCCACATGAACCTCACATAAAATCATCTCATTGCTCTCAATCGAGCTCAACCACGTAGTTAGGGCAAAATTACCGGTTGCAATAGTTCTGCCTTGTCTGCCCGAATTCCAATTTTGCATTTTTCCTGTGCCGTGCCTTCAGCCTTCCCTTTCTCTTCTCTATCTTTTTTCTTGTTCCAGCATATCCTCACGTTTTCTTTCCCTGTGATTCATCCCTCCCGATTGCTAGATAACTTACCCCTTGTCTGTTTGCAGCAAGCAGCCACGAACGAGCCCTGCTGCAGCGTTAAATTCTTTTCTTCGTCCCCGGTAATGAACTGACCACCCACCCGACCTTGTCCATCAAGCTTTGTAACCACAACTCTCCATCCAAATAAATTAGTCGTGAATAGCCGCCACTTTAACGTGGCTGGCTTGCATTTCTCCCCCCTCCATTGCGTTCCTGACTACTGCTAGCTTTCTGCATTGCAGTTGGACGACCATGACCCGGGACAATGTCTAGCCGCCATATCTCGGTCCTGTTCGCCGCTCTTAACCGTGGTGGCTCTATCCCACTATCGAAAGCAGCAAACACGGGTGCAACAAAAGCTCGAAGGTGCAGCCTTGTGCCCGCATCTTCATTGGCGGCACCATCCCATTCGCTATCCAGGCCATTCTCTTCTGCCTCCCATGCAACTTTACACAGGAGTGGCCTGACACAACCATCACCCCACCATGCATCTCCCTATCATCGTCGCCTCTCTCGCAAGCTCCTTCCCAGGCCTTTCTCGACAACTACGAGCCACCTCGCAGTGCATCTAAAAACTAATTTTCTGCGAGCTGCTGCGACGACGAATAGTTCTTTCGGGCGTCCTGCTGATATACATCTCTTGAAAACGTGTGGCTATCCTACTCGCTCAAATCACATATGGCTGGAGCTATCTCGTAGGTATAGCAGCCTCCCGCCCTCTCGAGGTGAGGGCAGCGATAGTGGCCCATCACCATTTAAACCCCCGCAAAACGCCACAAAGCCAACAGCTGAGAAACAGGATGAACCCCCCACCCATTGTCCCTCGGCTCAACCCAAGCCCGGGTCTGGGACCGATACTATAGCCCATCAGGTCTCCAAATATCTCCACCTTCCAAACTTGCCAACACTCAACAATTTACATGCAATTCACCGTCCAACAAAAGAAGAGCTGCTATCTGCAGCTAACGGCTTCTGGCAGCGGCTCAAAGTGCGCTTCAAGTGGGCGTCCATCCGCAGCATGCGACCCTGGAATGCTGACGAATGGGGCGCCTTTGTTTCGTGGTTCATGCTGGGCCATATTGTCTGGATTCTTGTAGGAACAACCACGTTTTTCTCTATTGTCATCTGGGCCATCAATACGGTGGTCGCGCAAGGTTCGTCTGTGCTCTAATTGTCGTAGCCTTGCATCAACCTATAAAACCAACTAACGTCCTGCGGTGTAGAAACCCTTGCCCAGTGGATTGGCGATTACCTCACACAATCTGCCGGAGTTACTATTGTTTTCGAGTCGGCTATAGTGCCGAAGTGGAAAGATGGTGTCATCTCGTTCCGCAATGTATTTGTTTCTCGCCGCCCCGGTCAAATTTTGTCATCGGTCAGCAAAGGCTCTTCCACTGATGCTGCTGCAGTCGCAGCCGCCGAACGCCAGCCTGTAGACTGCGGATCTACTGTTCCCATCACTGTTGATGATGGGAATTATACGCAGTACGACGTCACCATGTCGACGGTCAATGTCACCCTGTCTTTCTTAAAGTGGTGGAATGGCAAAGGGCTACTCAAGGACGTTGAAATCAAGGGCGTCAGAGGTATCATCGACCGTACTTCTGTTTTCTGGCCAGAAAATCTAGGCAATCCCCTTGACTACCGCTATGAGCACCAGCCCGGCGATTTTGAGCTTGACTCGTTCAAAATGGAGGATTTTCTGGTGACGGTGCACCACCCTGACGGGTTTCGGCCATTTCCCGTCAGCATATACTCGTGCGAGCTGCCCAAGCTGCGAAAACATTGGCTGTACTACGATTTCCTTTCTGCCAATCACATGTCCGGGTCTTTTGACGGTTCTCTTTTTACAATCCACCCTAGGCAAGTTCAGACATATGGCCCTGCCGCGACCTTGGGAACTATGGGAGTTCATATGGAAAGCATCGGTCCGCCTGAAGCCTGGAAAAAGGTTAGCCGTATGCGTATTGACGGACTTAAGATCGACCACCTGAATCGCGGTGTCGCTGGCCCGTTTGGCTGGATCTACGAAGGCAATGTGGATATTGTCGCCGACATCATCTTTCCCAACGACGAGGATGAAGGCCTGAGCAAAGTTGTCTCTGATGTTTACGACCACCTCGAAGAGATTGTCATCTCCAATCGCGCTCGTTTCTTAAAGGAAGCACCAGAGTATCTTGATCGAACTGGACTATCGGCTGTCTATAAACCAGCCTTTTCAATTCATGCTGTGCCTTCAGACGCCGAAACCGAGGCCGAGCCAGAAACACATGTCTCCGCGGTCCCATCCTCGTACACACTACCCTCTCGGACACCAGTATTTTTCGATGACCATTATCACAATGACCACCCTCCGCCATCCCGCGTGAGCCTAGCCAGCCAGGATGACCGTCGCTACGTCCTTTTTGATCTCCGTATCAACCTAACCGACGTCAAGGCTACTATGCCGCTCTTTACAAACGACATGTCCTATGTCAACCAGGCTCTGGTGCGTCCTATCGTCGCGTATATCAATGCAAAGCGTACACGCATCCCTATACCATGCCGGCTTGTCAAGAGACACAGTGATTTCTGTGGCTCGCTGTCTGCTTGGGACTGCGGTCTGATGGATGATCTGTCAGCCGAGACATATGATGCATTTGCTCGTGATGTCGAGGACCAGCACAACCGCGTGCGCCGACTTCGGAAGGTTGGCTTCTGGACACTGTCAATGGCTATCCAGGCTCTTTTCATGGGCATGGCGGGAAGTGTCATGTGAAGAACAGCACGCAACTCTGTGTTTTCGTAACCACCGGAATCACATTTGGACTTGTTCTAGGCCCTCGGAGATTAGCCCTTCCAAGGGTTAGGGGCCAAGGGTAGCCTTAGTCATGTTAGGGTTGTGATCACCCAGAACTTGTTCTGTTTTGGGACGAGTGGAGATGTGGGGTTTCTTAACAATCGCCTGCAAGATTGATTTCTTGTCAATCAATCTTTCTCTTCCTTTTTACTTGCATCTTGGCTTTTTCTTGAGCTACCTTGGAAATTCCCAACGAAATCAAAATGTTTGCTATCCGCAACACCTTTCGCGCCCTCCGGCCCGCTCTTGCGCAGACGACTTTTACCCCGCGTGTTGCCGCGCCTATTGCGCGTCGGTCCTATCACGAAAAAGATACGTACCCTTTGAACCACCCCTCTCCTTCTCCTCAATGGTTGACTGAGGCTGTCTGATTTCATCACCCGCTGCCTCGGTGCCGCGCTGTCATGACCAAGACGTGGCTGGCTGTTTCTGGCTTCAGTGGTGAAATGCAACTCACTGCCATAGCAGTATTGTTGCCTCCGTTTCGTTCGCTGTCGCTGTTTTTATTTGCCTCTCAGCTCTGTGCCTTTGTTTTACGTCATCTGGTTTTGGGGTATCTAGCCCCGAGGCCGAGGCCGAGGCGGCAAAAACTAGTGGGAAAAAAAAATCAGATTTTGAACGGCAAAATGCTAACTTCTGTGCACTGATCGACCACTATACCAACCCCCGCAACGTTGGCTCTCTCAATGGCAAGGATCCCAATGTCGGATCTGGTCTTGTTGGTGCCCCGGCCTGCGGTGATGTCATGAAGCTTGATATTCAAGTGGATGAGAAGACCGGCACGATCATTGATGCCCGATTCAAGACCTTTGGCTGTGGCTCGGCCATCGCTAGCTCTAGTTATGTCACCACGCTAGTTAAGGGCAAGAGACGTATGTTATCCCGACTTTTCAGCGAAATGCTCTAGACCACCGCGATTAACATATCATAGTCGAAGAGGCTGCCCAAATCCGCAATGTCGACATTGCATCAGAGCTTTGCCTGCCTCCCGTGAAGCGTAAGTTGGAGAAGAAAAAGCGATAATATTGAAGTCTTGTGACTGGCGCATTTCAGATTACTAATTAAAAAAAAATCATGTAATATAGTTCACTGCTCCATGCTTGCCGAAGATGCCATCCAGGCCGCTATTGCCAACTACAAGAGCAAACGTACAGCCTTCACTCCCAGCAATCTCAGCGGCACTGCCAAGACTCTTGAGAGCGCTTAAGATTGCCTGCCTGCCCAACTCATCGCCGCCTGTTTACCATCTACCGTCTGCCGCCGACTACCAGGATTCCTTCCTCTCATTGTCACCATGTCCACGACCTTCTCCAAAACTATACTATGTAACATATGCCATTATTTGTTTTGCTCGTTTGTTCTTGTAATACACATCCTCTACGGCCATGAGCTCGACAACAATTTCAACCCCTTTTGTCACTTGTCTTCGATTCCCTCCTCTCTTCTCTACGCATGGATTACGACACGTTCTTTGAATTTGTTCTTTAACATAGTACCAACACTTGATTTTTCTTTCTTTCTTTTAGGAGTGTGTAGTAGGTCTTGATCAATAACAAAAACAGGCACAATAGTAAGATGAAAAGGACCAGTGAACTAGCAAATCCATCTCCTGTATCGTGCATATAGTACTCTATCGCTCACTTTTAATGGAATGAACAGGCGAAACAAAAACGGGCGAGGTCAAGACGAAGAAAGTAAACAATAACAATTGATGAATGTAGGACGGAAACAAGAAAAGATGAGAAAATAATAAGGGAGGTATTGTGACAGTATCTGGGGTCGTTAATGACGTCAAGAATTTGAGTGTGAAGGGAAATAGTGCAAGCCAAAGAAAAGACATGGGAAAAGAAGAAAAAAGATGAGAGGGAAGAGGGAAGATGGATGGCGAGGCCTTTTGTTTGCTTTCTTTTCTTTTCAAGGTTGGGGGGGAGGGGGAGGGGGGAGATTCGGGAGAGGCTCCTTTCCTTGCTTTGTTCGTCTGAGATGCAGGCGATACGCGTTTACTTGATCTCCAGGAGCTTGACGTCAAAGGTCAGCTGACTGTTGCCGGGGATGCCAGGCAGAGACTTGGAGCCGTAGGCCAGAGACGCGGGGATGGTCAGGCGACGCTCGCCGCCAATGGCCATGCCGGCAACACCAATGTCCCAGCCCTTGATGACCTCACCCTTGCCGAGCTTGAAGTAGAAAGGCTTGCCCTTCTTGTTGGCGTCAAAGACCTTGCCATTGTCAAGCTTGCCAATGTAGCGCATACCGACGGTGTCACCCTTCTTGGCGGCACGGCCAGCGCCAGCCTTGCGATCATCGACAGTCACGCCCTGCACAACTCTCTTGCTAGGAGTCGCAGCCTTGGCAGGAGCAGCGGGCTTGGCGTCAACCTTCTTCTCAGAGGGAGTAGGGCCCTGCTCCAGCTGCTTGGCAAACTGGACCTTCTTATCGCCCTTCTTAGGCTCGGCAGCGGCAACAGACTTGCCTTGGTTGTTCTTCTGCTTCTTGGTCTTGTCATCGGTCTTGATCATCTCGTCCAGGTTCTCTTCGGCAGCACGCTTCTTTCCCTTCTTGGCAGAGGTGTCAACCAGCTTGGGGGCTTCGTCCTCAGACTCGATCTCGGTAACGCGGGGGTTAGCAAGATCGTCAAGCTCATCCTCCTCGGATTCATCCTCGGAGTCCTCCATGTCCTCGGGCAGCTCGTAGTCTTCGTCCTCATCGCAAGAATCGCAGTCCTCGTCATCCTCGGGAGGGATGACGTAGTTACCGGTCAGGTAGACATTGTGGGTGCCACTGACAACGAAGAAGACGGTTTCTCCCTCGGAGATGTGAATGTCAATGGGCTGCTGGAAGTTCTGTGGGGCTGTTAGCATTGTGCTCATTACCGACCATGACTTGAATGTGAGAGAGTATTATACTTACGCGCTGGGTGTCCAGGGTGCAGATGACGAACTCCTCGGGCTCGTTCTCGGAATCCTCCTCATCATCATCCGAGTCAGTGGCAATGCTCTTGCCCTTGTTGGGCTTGGCATCTTCCATCTCGTCGTCCTCGTCCTTGGAAGCCTGGATCAGCTTGGCCAGGGCAGCAGCGCGGGCAGACTTCTTGGACTTGGAGGGGTCGGAGGGACCGCCGTTTTCCTCCTCACTGTCATCCTCGTCGTCGGAGGCATTAAGCAGAGCCTGCATAGCCTCCTCATCGAAGTCTTCATCATCTTCATCCTCATCTTCAAAGTTGGGAGGCATGCGGACGAGCTTCAGGGTAGAGCGAGGAACTTCGGGAATGTTGCCCTCAGCGTCAGCGACGGGAGAGGCAGTGGGGTCGATAGCGGCCATGGTGATGCGGAACTACGGATTGAAGGCATAGTTAGCACGCAAGTAGTTTGAGCCAAGCAGGCAAGCGGTGTTTAGGCCGATTGGCAGGCAGCGAAAATTTTGCGCCGACAAGACAGGCAGGCCGCGTGCTACTGTTGCCGGTGCCGCTGATGCGCGTTGCGAAGCATGATGCATCGCCAAGACATAGTAGGCATTTGGAGCAGGAGAAAGAGAAAAAAGACTTACGTGAGCCTCGACATTGCGAGCGGCGGGCACCAGAATCTCACCGGCAGGGACCTCCAGGCCGTAGACACCGACGGGAAGGAAAGACATGATGGTATATGTGATGGATGGGGGAAAAGACAAAGTCTAGGGAGAGAGAAGCAAGGTAGGAAGGAGTTGAGACTTTTGATTATTCGATCTTGAGGAAAAGATGCGAAAGAAACAAGGGGAAAGAAAGAGATAAAAACAAATCAACTGAAGAGAGGAAGAGACAGAGGAAGAAGAACGAAAGGAAAAAGAGATGCTGGGAATTATGAAGGACAAAGATGTAGCAAAAAGCCAGAATAAAAACCTCGAACTTTTTTTTTTTTCTGTCTCTCTAATCGCCCCACATAATGCCTATACGATGATCATTGGTCCGATAAGGAAAAACGGGGCTTATCAGCTTTCGCGACGGGCCAGATTTTTTTTTTTCCTTAGCGCAAAGGGCAGAAAAAAAAAGAAGAAAATCAACACAGAACGAAAAAGCAAGGATGTGTCGGTATTTGGCGACCTAGGAGTGTTAACTGCAGCGGGGGTCTGGCTGCTTACTATCAACCTACCGCTTGGTACTGTATTTTTCTCGGATTCTTCATCTAATCTGCAGGCTACCAACTAGCGCCTTGCTTGTCGTCAGTCTTGTCGCAACTGTCTTTCAGAAATGCAGTTTCACCGCCTTTGGCCCGGCGGATCACCCAGCTTCGTCGACCGGGGCAACAGAAACTGCGGGAAGTTATTAGTGGGCTTTAGTGGGGACTCTGGCTTTCAGGCCTATTTTTCTTCACCCCGCCAACGCCCCCCCCCCCCCCCC